>PVJL010008810.1:0-63147 GCA_004026885.1 Lyroderma lyra
TGTGTGTGCGTGTGCGTGTGCGCGTGCGTGTGTGCGCGCGTGTGTGTATGTGTGTGTGCGTGTGTGTGTGCGTGTGTGCGCGTGTGCATGTGTGTGTGTGCGTGTGCGCGTGTGTGTATGTGTGTGCGTGTATGTGTGTGTGTGTGTGTGAACTGGGAGACGCTGCTGACCCTACATGTCTTCAGCTGTGCCTGCTGGGACCCCTTCTCTGGAGGCCGCGCCCACCCCGCCTGAGTCAGAGCTGACCCCAGCAGACTGGAGTTGGGAGGAAGACCCACGCGTGCTTCAGGCAACATCGGCTGCCTCCGGGTTCAGCAACGTGCCCCCCATTGCTGAGTGCCCACGAAATACCCCAGGCACTGAAATATCTCACCACCCCACAAACTCCCACTGCCGTTCCCCGCCCTTTGGCCCTGATGTAGGCAGCATCGGCCCCAGGACGCGCGAGCTCTACAGGACTGTGAAAATATTCTGCTTTCCAGGCTTCTCTAGTTCGTGAAGCCTCGAGCGAGACGGCTGTGGATGGCTGTGTGCACACGTGGACTCGCCTTGGCCTTGGATGCAGTTCTTCTCTCCGTTTTAAAGGACGCGTCGGGGCTCGGGAAGGTGTGGGGAGGACATCTGTGCAGGGGGCGTGCCCGTGGTGCTGTCACACGACAGGGGGCTGCACGTGCTCGCTGATGCTTAGGCCTCTCTGCTAATTCCTCTGAAGGTGACCTTTTCGAAGACCTTAAAGTCAGGGACCCATTCCTGTGGTCCCGACAACCCATATAACATGGCCGCGAGGCCCCTAAAATGCCGTGTTATGCGAATCCGTGTTCTACAGAACAAAGACGTGGTATGAAACGGGGTTAGCTTCCAGAAATAAAAAAACAAGACAAAACGTACTATTATATTTTTATAAGTAAGAGAAATATCTTTATTAAAGCAAAGGTCACCAAAACTGTAACATATTAATATGTATAGTTCAGGGCTACAAATGAATTCACAAACATAGTTACCATTTCTTTAGAATACTCACCCGAACATTTTTAATCTATGTACAATGTAGCAAAAAGAAAAATACAAATTTTAAAATGTATGTACTGAATAGTCCACGATCAAAATGGACTTCAAGTTCTAATACAGTTTAAAATTCTGCCGTCAAATCTGACATGACCTCCACGCTCGCGTGAAAAAATCTCTTTTGCTCGTCAGAGCTCTCACCATGCTCCGTGCTGCTCGCGATGTCTCTGATCCTCAGACCGTGTTAGAGCGAAGCCGTGTTGTAGGGTGCCACGCTGTACGGGGGGTTCCCCAAGTCTCCAAGTGTGTTAGAGCAAAGCCGTGTTGTAGGGTGCCACGCTGTACGGGGGGTTCCCCAAGTCTCCAAGCGTGTTAGAGCGAAGCCGTGTTGTAGGATGTCACATTGTAACGGGGCGGGGGGGGGGGGCTGCCTGCAATTCACAAGCGTGACTTTTCCGAAGGACACGCCCCTTACCTGTGGAACCTGCAAGTCAAGGAGGCTCACCTGGTGTGGCGGAAGGCGGTGTGACCACTAGGGGTCGGCGGCGTCCTGATGAAGGAGGCACAGCTCGCAGGGAGAAATATGAGAAGGGCTTGGCCATCTCGAATTTTCTGGAGAAAGAGGTTCAGCCAGGCCTGCAGGGAGCCAAAATGCAGGCCTTCGAGGCTTTAGCAGTAAGAGGGCGTCTCTCCCCCCCCCCCCCCCCCCCCCCCCCCCCCCCCCCCCCCCCGCTCACCCTCGTGGCTTGAAACCTAATTCTCTGCAGAGAACCGTAGATGTGACGTCCGTCTGTCATTGTACCCCAGTTTCTCTTCCCTGCAGATCCGCAGACATCATTTAATGTCTCCCTTACTAGCCCTGTGTGGCCATTTCTAGAGGATTTGGGGTGTGGGAAATCTCACTGTTCTCTCCATTTCCCACAACATTTTTATTCAGGTGAATTCTGGATAATATGGGAAAGGGTCAGAGAGGAGGGCTGGGGAGGTGGGAGGGGTAGGATTACAGGGATCCCTGGTTCTGTAGGGGCAAGGGGTTTGGCTAATGAGGGTGGCATATTTCCTTCTACCCAGATTAAGAGCTGCGGCACCTTTGAGTCTCAGGTGCCAGTCCTGCATTCTTCCCACCTGGGGACAAATACCAGGGTTCCCCACCTGCGATCTTGTCCCTTTAGACTCTTATGTCCACGGGACACATTGGTAGTCGATGTCTTTTTCCTGCTGAGCCCTAGCCAGCCTGAGAATGCTTCTCAGTCCAGTGCTCTTAGGCAGTCACTATCAACTTCTCTGTTCCAGGGTTGGTGTCAAAAACAAGCTTATGTTGAACTTGACATTCCTCTCCCCTGCCTCTGTGCTGGTTGTCATCGTTTGCAGTTTAGACGTCTCTGGAAGTTCCTTGAGAGTCTTCTTGAAAATATGGTCGAGGTGTTATTGCTCAATGGCCAAAGAGAACACAGTGGCCAAACAATGGTCTAGTTTCAGGCACTGACTGGCCTGCGGTGGAAATGAGATTATTTTGTTAGAGATTTAGTCCAACTCCTCCATTTTCTCATGAGCGTAGCGTCTAATCAGAGGAAAAGTCTGAGCTGCTAACGTTTACTGAAGAGTGAGATGAATCACCTTACTAGCATTCAGAAATGCAAATTAAATATGAAATCCCATCCTTTGCCCAAGTGGCAAAAATTAAACATCACTAACAACATACAGTTCTGGTGGGAAGTGGACCAACAGGTCTCCTCATACGTTATAGCTAAGAATGGAAATCATTCCTGTCTTTGGTAGGTAATATATGAAAATAAAAGATATTTTTGCCTCAGATTTCATTTTGTGGAGTATATATTCTTCAGATATAAAACTGTTAGAACATAAAAATAAATAATCAAGAAGGATGTTTGTTGCATATATTTTTTTTAGTGTCAAAACCAAACATAATTGAGACACACCTGAATGCCCATCAGTAGGATCTAATTTGGTGTAAATATAACTTGGTATATGGATAATTTTGATTTAAATAAGTGTAAATGAATGAATTAGAGCAATATGAATTGTTCTAAAGGACAGGTACAGAGTGAAAAAAGGAAATTGTGGTCTCAAACATAGTATATTCAGTTTTTGTAAGAACAAAAAATTCAAACTCTCTATGTAGGAATATGTTTGCACACAAGATGAAAGTTTGGGCGGGCACTCACTAGCCTTTTGACCCTGGTGGGATAGGATAAGAAGAGGGTGTGTGGGGTGTGTGTGTGTGTGTGTGTGTGTGTGTATGGGGTGGGAGTATTATGAATATTTTCTTTAAGGAGTTTAAAAAGTAACATGCACCTAACTGCTTTTAGAATTTAAAAAAAAAATGCATGAGAGATGGTCCCTAAAAAGTTAAAGCCAATGAACTAAGTCTTACCAACTGGTTGACTTGTGAAGCAGGAGCTCCAATGCAGGTCTGGTGAACCCAGATTCCCAGTGCCGGTTGTAATTAAAAAAAAAAAAAAAGAATGTCACTACAAACCCTTCTTTTTGCTTCTTCTGTTGGATGTTTTCACCCTTAACCCTTCCTTCTCTATTGAGTGGCCAAGCTGAGAGCGGAGAGCTTTGCATTGTAACCAGATCCTTTGTGCTCCATCCTCTGGCGAAACAGTTTCTTTTTGACTGGGTAAGTTCGTTTCCATGACCTGGGTGACCACTGAATGGCAATCCCCAGAGTTAAAAGGATTGAGGAGGTGACTGAAGAGTTAGGTATTTATTGTCCGGTCAAGATGTGCTCCTTGATTGCACAATTTTCAGAAGCCAGCATTTTATTTCATTGACAGCTTGATATAAAAGTTACGGCGTCCCCGGGGTTATAAGAAATGCAATCTCACCTGTGACCCCCTTTCATACCATGAGCTCTCCACAGACTTCATGGAACCCGCTCAGTGTAATGTGGGCTTTGCTGAGCCTTCCTCTGGCCACAGTTAACCTGTAGACCCTTCTGAACAGTTCAGGCATTTAATCCAGGGAGCGACTGTTACAATTGTTACACGTGGTGGTATCCACTTAACTTTTTCTTTTCATTCCTGGGAGATACTTCCCCCCCCGCCACGTGCCAACCACTCTGTACTTTTTAATCCCTCCCACAAACCCCTTCCATCTGGCAACCATCCGAATGATTTCTGTATCTCTGAGTTGGTTTCTGTTTTGTTTATTTTCTTCTTTAGAGTCCACATATGAGGGAAATCAATGGCTTCTGTCTTTCTCTGACACGCCACTTAGCACAATACTCTCCACATCGTTTGATTAGAGTTTCTAATTCATTTAAGTTGAAAGTAATTGTTGATAAATATGCAGCTATTGCCATTTTATTATTTATAATTTTGCTTTTTTTTTTTCTTAAAGAAGTTCCTCTAACATTCCTTGTAATACTGGTTTGGTGGTGATGAACCCTTTGAGCTTCTTTTTGTCTGGGAAGCTCTTTTTCTTTTTTTAATTTTTTATGTGGGTAGTTCCCTGGCTGGGAATTGAACCCAGGCTGCAGTACTGACAGCACCGAAGCCTTAGCCCCTACACCACCAGGGAACTCCCTGGGAAGCTCTTTATCTTTCTTTTAATTTTAAATGGTAGCCTTGCTGGGTAGAGTAATCTTGGTTGTAGGTTCTTGCTTTTCATCACTTTGAATATTTTGAGCCAATCCCTTCTGGTCTGCAAAGTTTCTGTTCAGAGATCAGCTGACAATCTTATGGGAGCTCCCTTATAAGTGACTAGCTGCTTTTCTCTTGCTGCTTTTAGCATTCTTTCTTTGTCTTTAACCTTTGCCATTTTCATTATAATGTGTCTTGGTGTGGGCCTGTTTGGGTTACCCTTGTTTGGGACCCTCTGTGCTTCCTGGACTTGTATGTCTGTTTCCTTTGCCAGGTTAGGAAAGTTTTCAGTCATTATTTCTCCAAATAGATTCTCAATCTCTTACTCTCTCTCTTCTCCTCCTGGTACCCCTATGTTGCAACAGTTATGCTTGATATTGTCCCAGAGTGTTAAACTATCCTCATTATTTTGGATTCTTTTTCCTTTTTGCTGTTCTGATCAGGTGTTTTCTGCTACTGTCTCTTACAAATTGCTGATTCAAACCTCTGCTTTATCTAGTCTGCTGGTGATTCCTTTTATTGCATTCTTAATTTCAGATCTTGTATTCTTTATTTCTGATTGTTTTTTTTTTTATGGTTTCTATGTCCTATTTTATGCTTGCTATCTCTTTGTTGAAGTTTTCACTAAGTTCCTTGAGCATTCTTATAACCATTGTTTTGAACTCTGTATTTAAATGTTGTTTAGTTTTTTTCTGGAGTTTTCTGCTGTTCTTTTATTTGGGACATTGGTTCCTTTATTTTGACTGTTTCTTTGTGTTTGTTACTATGCATTAGGTAGATATGCTACATCTCCCAGCATTGCTGGGTAGCCTGATGTAGTCGGTGCCCTGTGGGGCCCTGGCACAGTCTCCCTGGTTACTTGCATTGGGTGCTTCTGTAGATTCTGGTTTGATGTCAGTGCTGTGCCTGGAGTTACTCAGCAAAAGTCTCCGAGCTCACCGGTGCTGGTTTCAGCCTGCCTGGGGCCTGTGGACTTAGTTTTCCAAGGAAGATTGCCATGTGGGCGGGGCTCACTGCTCACCAGAGAAAGTGCCTCTGATATTGGCAGAGTTGTGGGTGGGTCCCAGTGAGTCCGCTGGGTGGAGCCAGTGGAGCTCAGCAGACCAATCAGGTTCAGATTTGGCCTGTGGGGGCGGGCGCAACACGGGAAAGATGGCGCTGCCAGCGGGCTGTTCTGGAGGAGGACCCCAGTCAGGAAACGTGGTGACGGTCCTCCAGCCCTCACCCCGAAACCATGCATATCAGTCTGCATACGCCTGCAACACCCCCGAGTCACCGTCTCTGGGCGGGAGCCCAGGGTGAGTGCCCGTGACGGACTGAAGCTTCGCGTGAGCCCTTCGAGAGGCCGCCTGGGTTTCCCACGGCCTTCCCTCACACCCAGGGGTCGGAGTCCCCATCTTTCACAGCCTGGTACTGTAGCGGGGGCTCCCCTTCCCAGCACCCGTGCTCTGGGTTCTGGAGCCGGTGGAAGCCTGGGGTCCCTCGCTCCTCCTGGGGGAGCCTCCGCCCGGAGCTGTCCCTCCTCATTCTCTCCCGCCTGGAGGTTTGGCTCCTGTCGCGTCTGGCCCCGCCTCCCGGTCTCGGTGGCCTCCTCCTCTTTGTGTCCTTAGTTATAAAGTTCTCTTCAGCTGGACGTGAGCCGGGTGTCCAGGGTGGCTGTTCTGTCATTCCGTGGTCATTTTAGTGCGCTCACGGACGAAGCCGGCGCCGCGCTCACGCCGCCATCTTGGCTCCCGCCTCGTCCTGAGGGGAAGGCGCTGTTCTCGCTGCTGTCTGCGGACCAGAGGGAAGGCAGCCATGACGGGCTGAGCGGTGGCACACCGGGTGGCCAGGCTTTAGAGAATCCCCCACCGGACGGCCTGCTCTCAGTTCAGTCCGCTGTGGCTCCCGGAGGACGCAGACACGGGGCCGGGGCGCAGTGCTTGCAGGGACAGCCAGCTTTCATCTAGGCTGGCCACACGTCCCACCTTCAGCGGGACGGGAACCGGCGGGCCTGTCCCCTTGCCCACGGTCGTGTGGCCACCCTGCGGACACCTCGAAGGCAGCGCGGGAGACGAGGCGGACCGGACGTCTCGTCTGAACCGGGCCGGGACCGACACTTTGTGTCCCGTTTAGAACGGGACGCGTGGTCATCAGCCTGCTGCCCCCCGGAAAAGCCCCCATCTGCGAGGAAGCCCCTGCACTGGCCGAACCCCTTCAGGTGGGGAGCGTATTCGTGGTCGCCGGCCGGTGGACATTGCTCTGAGCAGGGACAAGACAGAGGAAGCTCTCCTGTTAGGCGCCGCAGGGCGGCCGGCGTGGCCAGGACTCAGGAGTGGCCGCCCAGGCAGGTAGCCCGCGGAGGCTGCCCGGCCCACCCATTTCCACCATCTACACGAACAGATATCTGGGGGCGCCTGTGTGGAGTGCTTTTCTTCGTGCAAAGCCGACGTTCATTTACAAAGCGAGCCTGTCCCTTCGGACCGCGTGTCACTTTGTGGTCACCTCGAGCTCTCAAAGGCAGAAATCTGACCACATGAGGTCCCTCCCTAACATCCCGTAGGCATCGGGATGAAATCAGACCCTCAGATGATCTGGTCCCGGACCGTCCCTTCAGCCTCGCCTCCGAGAATTGGGTTTGCTGTGCCACGCGCCAGGCGCTGTGCTGAGGGTGCCTGAGGCCGCGGGCTCCCGTCACCCCGAAGACTCGGCACTCACCGCGGTGACTCACCCGCAGCCAGTAAGTGGGCCCCTGGGTTATTTCTGCCTTTTGGCTGCTGTAAATGATGCTGAGACAAACATTTGCAGGCCAGCTTTGTGGTGGACTGTGTGTTTGTGTCTCTGGGTACATCCCCGGAGTGGGATTGCGGGTGAAGGTGGTAACTTTCTGTGTAACACCTTGAGGAGCTGACAAACTGTTTTGCGAAGTGGCTGCACCACCTTGTATTTCCAGCCATGTGCCAGGACTCCAGCTCCTCTGCATCCGCACCAACACTTGTCTTTTGTATTGATTGGCATTTCCCTAATGGCTAATGATGTGGAAGATCTTCTTTGTGTGCTTCTTTAGCCATTTAGCCATTTTCTTTAGAGACCTGTCTACACAAGTCCCTTGTCCATTTAGAATTGGGCTGTCTTCTTACTGAGTTATATGAGTCCCATCTATTCTGGATACCTCTCATCAGATACATGATTTGCAAATATTTCCTCCTCTTGTCTTTCCTTGATGGTGTCTTTTGAAGCACAGAAGTTTAATTTTGATGAAGTCCCACTTATCAATCTTCTCTTTTATTGCTTGTGCTTTTGGTATTGTATCTAGCCTAAAACTAAACCACCAAGATTTATTCCTATGTTTGCTTCTAAGAGGGTTTTAGTTTTAGCTCTTCCATTTTAATCTACGAGCCACTTTGAGTTAAATTTTGTGTGTGGTGGGAGGTACCTCATTTGACTCCTGACACTGGAATTCTTGAAACCAACTTCATTTGTTGCATGTTGATACCCAGTTGTCCCACCACCATTTGTTGAAATGACCATTCTTTCTCCCATTGAATTGTCTTGGCGTCTTTGTCAAAATAATTGACCATTATAGGGTTCATTTCTGGACTGATAATATGTCTACCTGCAAATGTCTTATTTCAGAAAAATCTTTTTATTAACTCTTATATACATATACAAAAGAACATATATTGAAATGCATAATTTTGCAAGTGAATGCAATTTTGTAACCAGCACCCAGACTCAAAACTGTAACATAACTAGCACCCCACAGCCCCCCTGTATCCTTCCTACTCACTGCCCCCAAAGGTAACCACTATCCTAGTCTTTATCACCACAGATTAGTCTTGTCTGTGCTTGAACTGTTTATAAATAGAACCATACACATGTGCTATTTCCTGTCTGGCTTCTTTCCTTCAACACTGTGTATATGAGATCCATCTATGTTGTTGCATGTGCGTTCATTAGTAGCTACCGTGATGTTTTTGAAATTGTATTATAAAATATGGCTACACTTTATGATCTTCACAATGCAACACACTAACAATTTGCAAATAACTAATGTGTGCGAAAGATCCCTTTAAAGGGCAAGATTTTAATGTAACAGTTTGAAAAGTTCATCAATAGGGTTTCAGTTTCTACATTGCAATGAATCTTTAGGACATAACTACTTGTAGAGTTTTGTAGTATCAAAAAGAATAGCCCCAAAGCTACTAAGTGTCTCCTTCCATTCCCACCTAAATAGCTGTGTGAGGACAGAGGCTGATAAGAGGATGTAGCGCTGTCATCTTAAGCTGGCCATTAACCAGGTTTACAGAAACGCAAAATAAAGCCACTCTTTCCACTGATTTCTTTCCTTTGGAAAATATAGGTTGTTGTTTTTTGAAAGAAAATACAGTTTTAGGTTAATATGTAACAGGCATTATTATTGTTATTTTAAGTGAATTAATAAATCTTTAAACAATTTTCCAGTTTTAATTTTAATAGAATAAATGTTAATAGCTGTAACTCAGAAAAACAAAAGCGCTTTGGGGGTCATTGATAATTATTGAGGGCATGAAGGAGGGCTGAGACAGAAGTTTGGGGACCATTTAATCTAGAGCAAACCCACCTAACCTGTGGCTGACAGCCCGCATGCAGCCCAGACGGCTTTGAGTGCGACCCAACACGAATTTGTAAACTTTCTTAAAACGTTATGAGATTTTGTTGCCACCTTTTTTTTTTAAAGCTGTCGTTAGTGTGAGTGTATTGTAGGTGTGGCCCAGGACAGTTCTTCCAACGTGGCCCAGCCGGAAGGTTGGACATCGCTGGTCTAGAGAGTAGTTGGGCTTTTAACACATAAGCATGCAAGTACGTACGTACCTGGAAACCACGGGGAAGAAAGTGCTGGGAGCGAGAACTAGGCAGACCTGTCAGAGCAGGCCCGGCTGAAGCGGGTTTGAGGCAGGGATCTGAAGAACAGGACAGGGGTGAAGGTTATTGTGGATGCAGGGAATGGTACGTGTGACTCCCCTGAACTGGGGATGACCTTGGTGTGGGCAGGCCGCGGAGCTGAGGAGGAGAGTGACATGAGATGGGGCTGCCACAAGATGAGTCAGGGAGCCAGGTCCCAGAGGCTCTCGTAAACCACGTTAGGATTCTGGCAGTTTGTGTGAAGTACATGAGCAAGCACAGGGTGTAATGCGAGTTACTGTACCAGGGTCAGATTCAGATTCCAAAAGAGACTGATTGCCGGGTGGAGAGAGGACTGGAAGGGGACTCGGAGAAGGCGAGGGGAGCCCTTGCCTGGCTGATGCCAAGGTGAGAAATGGCGGTGTGGGTGGGGCTATGTTGGGGTGACATTTATAGTTCTTGCGGCCCCCTTGGAGTGAAAGAGGGAGGGAGACTCCTGGCTGAGATCCATCCAGCCCACCATGGTAGTGACAGCGGTTCTAACCATCACAAAGATTAACGATCCCTCCCATCAATGTTATCACGATTTACTCTGCGTGGTTGGCGGCTGGTGTCACTGAATTGCCCACATTTACTTTGATTCTGTTGGATCAGGAGGTCGAAATAGCACCACCTTGTGGACAGTAGTGAGAACTGTTTGCGCTGCTTTCCTGACACCTGGGCTCCATCACTGAAAACCCGAGGGGACCCACAAAGTTCCCCAGAAGGTTTACCAGTTATCAGCCGCCCCGAGTCCTCCTGGGAAGGAGACGGAATATGAATCCGTCCAACAGAATTCACCTGGACAGCACGCACATCACTAGCTGCGCTGAGTAAATGAATAAACTTGATCCTCTCTGGTTGATTTTAACCGGAAGGAGTCGTTGACTGACAAGACCATTCACTTGTTCCTTGGAAAGAGAGCCCCCCAAGTCGCAGACGCTCGGGGCCTCCCACAGGCAGGAGCCTGAGAATAGCTTTTATCTAGATGTGGCCTGCGGCCCCCCCAGCATCCTCACACCCCGCGTGCCTGCTGGCGCTGGGACTCCGCGGGGCCCCATGGCTGTCCTGCTCTTCTCTTGCTTCTAGTCTCCTTAGGTGATGTCATTCCAGACCACCCCGTGGGGGGGGGGTGCTTAGCGACCCCACGCTGACGTCTCTGGTCCAAACCCCTCCTCTGATTTCTAAGCCACGATCCTACCGCTCCCCGTGCACGTGCATGTCTGGGACCACATGGGTGACTTCCTCGGTGTCCCCGATTTCCGTGGCGGCAACACCCTTCTGCCAGTTTTCGGGCCGGAAACTCGGAGGTCATGGCCGAGGCCTCTGCTCACTCATATCCCCCCCTTGCCCTTGTGCTTGGTACCTGCCAGGTGGCATCTCCTGATGGCCCGTGTTGGTCAGCCTTTGTCGCCTGGACCGTGGCTGTAACCTTGCAACCTGTCTGGGCGCCCACTGTGGGCGCTCTCCGCACTGAGCCACGTTTTTTCCAAAATGTAGACCTCACCAGGTGACTTCAAACCTTCCAAGGCTGCCGCTGGCTCCCCATCTTTGCTGCCTTGTGGGGGGCCCTGCAGGTGCCTCACAGCCACTCTGCCCTCTCTGTCTGCACCATAGCCCTATCTGCTGCTTCTCGGCTGCTCAGCCCACTCGCCACAGGGATTCGAACCTGTGCCTCCCACCTCCCCTCGCCTCACCACCCCAGCTCGGCCTTCCGTCCGACCTCAGCTCTGCAGCCTGTTCCTCAGAGACGCCTTTGCCTGCCCTTGCAGGCCTTTGTTAGGGGACACTGCACACCAGACGTCCCTTCCCTTGGAATGCTTGTGTCCGGTTTCAAGTTCGGGTTCGTTCCAGAGGTCTTTCTGATCAATGCCGTTTCAGAAGAGCTGCAGTTTCATGGCTGGTGGTGTTCGCGGTGTTCCTCCAGCCCCTAGCACAGTCAAAGCGGTGACGACAGATCCATCGTTTGGACTACTCACTTGTCAGTAGAATCAGGTCCAGTTGTGACTGGAGGGCCTGCGTACCGGGATGATTTTGTGCACGTAACCCCATCCAGCCAGAGTGAGGTGAAGGGGACCTCAGGTCTGCCTGCCCCCTGCCCTTGTCCCACCTGGTCTTTTGACATTGGTGAGCATACTCAAGCCAGTGCTCCACATGATGTCGGGGGACCTACCAGTCCACGCCGATCGGTGAGAAAAGGAACAGTATTCGCCGGCTCCCGAGGGCCTCGTCCCGCTGAAGACGCAGTCCGTTTGGGTTGCTCTTCAGAAAAGTGGCCTCTGTCTTCCTGCAGGTGGCTTTCTCCTGCTCTGCGCTGCAGAAGCTGAAAGGACAATTCAAGCACTTTCTCTCCAAGCCTAGAAGGTTCAAAGGTGAACGGATGACGCCAGGAATTTCTAGCTACTTTTAAATGACATGTTTTTACCTTAAAAAACCCCTCAGAAAATCTCAAGTATTTACTCGGTGTCCTGTTTATCAGGTACAACAAAAACTTCTTTGCTCTGAACGCTGACGTACAAAGTGATTGATGCCTTTATAATACATCAGAATCTCCGAACCTTTATGTGTGAAGCACAGATAATCTCCCCTCGCTATTTTACTTGTTTGCAGATTGGCTGCAGGAGTAATTTAAGACAGATTACACTAAGCTGCACCATAGCATAAGTGAGCGAACAATTCCAAGGGACAACAGGGCAGGGATGGAAAAGAAATCTGGAAACGAACTCGATTGAAAAATGCCTTGTGTGAGGGCTGATCCCCGGCCCCAAAGCTGGCTGTCTGCCCGAGTCAGCCCACACTTTCTCCTTCTCAGGGACTCGAGTGTCCTGTGCTGAGCCCTACGGGATGGATGGATCTGAGCGAGACCCCGCGCTGGGCCGCGCTCGTCACGACGGAATGTCGTTGTGGTGGGAGACACTCGCACTGAGGTCTCTTTACTGAGGGCTGGGAGCTTTCTCACAGATGCACTGGCTGGGTGTCCCGTTTGGCTCTGTGTCAGGGGTGTCCACTCATGGGCCTCCCTGGGCCACCCTGGAAGAGGAAGCATTGTCTTGGGCCACACAGAAAATACACTCACACGACTGATAGCTGATGAGCTAAAAGAAGTCCGTGCGTCCTTTCCGTCACGTTGCAGGGAAGTTCACCATTTGTGTTGGGCCGCACATGGCCGGGGGGTGGGACATGCTTGCCCAGCCTTCTACCAGTCCTCTCCAAAAGGGACATTTAGTTAGAAATAACTCAAGGGTCCACAGGACGATAACAGGCTGCACCTCGGGACAAGCACAGCGGTGCCAAGACTGAGACCCAATGAGACAAGGTTCTGTCGGGGTCCACTTGTGGGTCCAAACGCGTTTACGATCCCGAACGGAAACACCCACGACAAAGACACTGTGACCCGCAGTCCAAGCCAATGGGCTTTCTCTTTTGACATAATTTATTACTCACCTTGAGGTGTCCTTTTCTGCATGCTCCTTAAGTTGACACAGTTTTCCTTGTGCCAAATGAAATTGCATTAACAAATTAACGTGGAAAACGGGTGCGGGAGAAGTTGTTCTTTGTAAATGAACCTTTGGCTTCTGAGCCCAGAGCCGTCAGTACGTGAGCTGGCAGGCCGGTGGGGCAGGCAGGAGAGAGGGTCTGGGTGGTTCCATGTACTTCTTTAGAAAGAGGATATTGGGGGGACCCAAAAAGACCCCCAGGATTGATCTATATTAATAAAAAATTGTTGACTTATTTTTACATCTTTAAACTTGAGTCACCTTCAAAGTACCCTCTGTCGGACGCAGGCATGTCACACCTGCAGCCCAGGACGGCTTTGAATGCGACTCAGCACAAATTCTTAAAACATGAGGAGTTTTTGCAACCTTTTCTTTTGTTTTTTCCCCGCTCATCAGCTGTCGTTAGTGTTCATGTTATTTTATGTGCAGCCCAAGACAGTTCTTTGTCCGGCGTGGTCCAGGGAAGCCAAAAGGTTGGACACGGCTGCAGGGCACCTACCAAGACGCTTTTCCCACGGCTCAGAACGGTTTTTGAACTTGTCGATTTGGATGCCTGTGAGTGCTGCTGTTTTTTGTTTCACCTCATCCACATTGGCAAAATGTTTTCCTTTGAGGACTTTGTTTTCATTTAGGGAAACAAAAATAAAGTCACTTGGGGAGAGATTGGGTGACCAGGGCAGGTGGGGCCCGGGGGTCAGGCTGTTTGGGGTCAGAACCTGCTGAGCACTCAGCACAGGGTGGGCAGGTGCGTCGTCACGCTGCACGGTGTCCGTGTCCGTCACCATCATGACATGGGCACACGCGGTGACAGAGTCTCCAGAACAATTCACTGACGCCACACGCAGCCTCTCACCACCACGCCCGCGGGTGCCTGGATGCAGACGGTTCTAGAACACTCCCCCAGCGGGGGAAGCCTGTGCTATTATACAAGGGGCCCGCCCTCCAGAAGATAATTTTGAGTTTTTGCCCCCTCCCCTTGCCTGTGTCTTATTCTGTGTATTTCTTTAGTAAAAGTGGAGACATTCGATAGGACAGGGAAAAATCACGGTCTAAAAAGAACGGTTTCCCCTTTGAACAATGACATAAGGGATCTTATTTTTATACATAATTTCTCTCTGGGAATCCGACTTCTGTCTCAGGTTATCTGTTTGTCTGTGTATTATGAAGGAAAGAAACAAACATAACAGCACTGATAGAAAGAATGTCACCTTCTGTGCGCTCGTGCCTACGTGAACCCACCACTGCCCTGGCTGCCAGCCTCCGGGAATAGCCCGTGCTTCAGCCCGAAGAAGCTCCCTGGCTATTTTAATGACAGGGACGCGCTGACGTGGGCGTGTGCGATGTAACCTTGGAAGGGAATGCCCTCCAGACCGGGAAGCCTTGGAGAAGGCTGGCGTTCTCGCCATAACTGAAAACCTGATGACACATGACCGATGACTTCATCGCCAAATGCAAGCGCGGGCCTGCCTGTGTCATCCTCGGAGCATCGCAGCCGGAGAAGACTAATTGGGAAGTCACGAGTTGTTCCCACTTTTGAATGAAAGGAAAGACCAGCTGCGTGAATTTAGAGGGGACACCTTGCAGACCCCGCTGTGGGGGCCTACGTGTCTCTTAAGACACGGAAGGCAACTGCAGAGGGCTGGACAAAGGCGAGTCATATGATAACACCGGCGCTCCTCGCTCAGTGACCACGTTCTGTTCCTACAACCAGGTCGGTAGGCGAATTGGTCGATAAGCGAGGAGCCGCAAGGCGGACCTGCGTGTGTGGTGGTGCCATAGACTGTGTCTTTTTCAACAGATACCACAGGACACCACACCTAAAAATGAAATACTTGGTCTTGCGTGACTGTAGTGTGGTGAATAGTTAACCAACAGCGGGAACGAGACGAAGACTGAGACGGGGGATTCCCGAGACTCACACAGACTGAGAAAGGGGGTTCCCCACGCTGGGGACGTCCTAAGTCTGAGTGGTCGGCAGGTCAGTAAGTGGGGAGTGGCTGTGCTACTACTACTACTAAGGAATTGCTGACGGGGTTGCTCTGCGGGGCTCATGCATGAGGAGTGTAGAAGGGAAATGGTCTCCCCACCCCCACACACAATTATGCCCTGTATTCTAGCAGTTCTGATACTCCAGACGTCATTGCATGTCCTGGCCTTCTTTTCAGAGAAAGGGGACAGTTCCGTTCCAGCTGATGGTGGCCTCACTCCACTTGGTTCTGATTACCATCTCCACTGGAGAAAACCGTCTTCCTGGTCCACGTTCACCCTCGCGTCGGTCCCCTTCCCAGGGGTGGGAGTGCGTGTCTGAGGAGGGGACAGGTGGCAGTTAGAACCCAGCCTATGGACATGTCCCAGAGGAAGCCAGGCAGGAAGGTCACAGGATGGGTGCGCAGGGGTTGCTGGGTAAGCTACGGGGGATGGTGTGCAGACGCACCCCATGCAGAAGAAATGTGTGGCATGCTGGGGGGCTGTGTATTTTGGGAACATGCATATTGATAAGTCACATAATGCACGTTCCAACACCATGATATCACACAGAGCCAGGTGCAGGTCCCCAGATGGTGTCAGGAAAAGCAGGAAAAGAGGGGAGCTATCACCCATCCATGCTTCTAAGGGCGCATTGGTGTTTGGGGGTGAAGGGCGAGGTACTCTAGTGAGGTAGTCGGGTATGGGGTTCAAGGCCCATATGTGCTCCTTATGCTGCTCCCAGCCTCACTCATTTAATTAGTAGCTATTTACCGCCCACCTCCGGTTCCTCATGGCGTCCACCTCGTGTGACCGTGGGGAGAGCACGATGGGATAACGTGTGCGAAGCTTTGCACACCACGCCTGGGACACAGCCTGAGCTGTGAGGGTGCTTTAAAACACGGTGCTTTCCTCCCAGAAGAGAGGAGAACTAGAAGTGGTCGTCTATTTAAGGTACATATTGTTAGTGTCCCCCTACGTTAAATGGGCTAATCCCTGTTTCTCATAATTACAGGAAGAGGGTTAGGAGCAGCGAAGATGAAACCGTCCCTAGGACACAATTTCCAGGGTTCGTCCTAATAACGAAAAGCGGCGTAACGCCAGGGCTGGCACGCTGAACGCTAAGGGTCAGGCCTCTCATCAGCCAGGCTCCGCCGGGGCAGGGAGGGATGCAGACCCCCAGCCTTCTCGCTTTCATGTCCTTGTCCGAGGGGCCAAGGTTTAAAGACCTCTTCAGGTTAATCTTTGTTCTCTGTGAGTTAAAACAACAACAACAACAACACAAAACTGTGCTTGAAACGGAAATGAAATGAGCTGTGTGGCTGTCTGCTTCTCTCACTGCTCTGGAGCCTCCTGAGGGTTACGGGCTCCGGCCTCCTCAGCGCTTGCGGAGCGAATCTGAGCAGAAATGCACCATCGGTTTGGTTACTTACGTCACTGGGTGGGCACATGATGCTCGACTGTGAGATGCATTTGGCCAGTTGGACCCCCCAGCCCCTGTTATGGTCAAACATAAAAGACCCTGGAGGAGGCATTTGGGAAATTGCACCCCACCTTCTGTTTTGTCTGTTCCTTTGTGCTGCTTCTAACCGCCCGCCCTGATTCACGGGGTTTGGGGCACCCAGGTTACGGGACTGCGTGGCTCATTTCAGACGTGATGCCTAAGCGTTCTCCAGAAGACCCAGCACGCTGATCACACAGACGTTAGGTCGGCATGAGAGCACACGGCCCCCCGAGTCCGACACGCTCACCTACTGTAAGGTGTGCAGGCGCTTTCTGCGACGGCCGGCCGCTGTACAGGCACAGAGGAAAGACCCGCTCCAGCTTCCAGTCCGACAGGAGCTGCCTGTCGGTGCCGAAAAGGACACCGTAGTTCCCACTGATGCTGCACAGCCAGATGGGAAACTTGGGCGTCCTCAGCCGGCTGCCCACCTGAGGGGGAGAAGGGAGCGGAGACGAGGGATAGACCTTGTCACATCCCGGCAGCGTCGTGACAGAAGGCCACCCCGAGGCACCACGTGGCACTGCGAGCTGTGCAGGGCCCTGCGTGCGGAGTCAGAGCTGAAACGGAAGCTTCATGATGGAGTTTACATCTGTGAATGGGGGTACGGTGCTGATGCTGCACTTGCCCTCCTAAGGGAGGCTGTTAAAATTTTTTTGAGGGTGGCTCCGTGGCTTTGAACTGAGGTAGAGAATACACAGAGAGACCGACATATACGTGTACACGTGGAGGGGTGGGACGGGAGACCTTCAGTTCGTCTTCGTGCTGACCAGCATAAATTCCCACCAACGTAGGGTCCTAGTCCCGCATAGGACGAGGTTTTACTCAGCAGGTGGTCAGGCTTCTGGGAACACTCACCTTTAAGAGTATAGAATACAGGAATGAAAGAATATTTAGGACATAGAAATATGGAATATATTGAATATAGAAAAAGCTTCTGGGAAATGAAAGGGACACACGCACTCTCACTCGTGCGGCGGGTGCCCAAAAAAGGTACACACATTTTAAGAAAGGAAAAAACTGTATTAAAATTGTAACACTCAATATATACCGACACCCAAAGATGAATACAAGTCAAGTTTGACTTCTGCAATTGCAAGAGGTGCTCCAAGTGGCCACCATCAGTGTCTACACACTTCTGCTGACAGCACACTATTGCTTGAGCAATGCTGACATCTCAAAATGTGTATACAATTTTTGGCACCCCAGTATATACCCATATCTGCATGTGAACATGTACTTTAGAGCCTAGCGTACCAGTTTAATATTATATACAGGGTCCAGCACAAATAACACCCCTGTTTTATGAACTGGTACTCTATACCAAATCTTTTATTACAAAATTATAGCATGTACGAGACTTGAAAATTAAGTCCACGAACTCATCCTAGCAAAAGTGCTACCTACCTCATTGCTGAACGTCACTGCGGTCACCTTTGAAGGACGCCCCTTGGGAAGCTGTGCACTGACAGCAGCGCCTTGTCCACCCTTCAGAGCAGTTTTGGAACTCTTTCTGGAACGGCCATTGGAGCTGTTGTGGTACCTTGACAAGGTTATACACCTCACCGAGCTGTTTGTAAGCGCTGCCAGCGTAAGGGCACGGGGGCAAGTTCGCGAACCCAGTTGTCAGATTGTGGGGACGATGACAGCTCTGATGTCCATTCCAGAAAAAGAGTTCCAGAATTGCTCTGAAGGGTGGACTAGGTGCTGGCGTCGGTGCAGCTTCCCGAGGGGAGTCCTTGGAAGGGGACCGTCGTGATAGTCAGCAGTGAGGGATGGGGCTCGTTTTCTAGGACGAGTTCATGAACTTAATGGTCTGACCTCGTATGGTTATGATTTTGTAATAAAAGTCGTAACTCAAGTCCTTTTGACTCTGTAATCTATACCAAGTCTTTTAGGACAAAATCATACGCATGTACGGTTATGATTTTGTCATACAATCATCACTCAAGTCCAGGCGTTACTTCTGCCGGACCCTGAATAACATGGCGTTGACTGTTTTAACCAGCTTGTCACCTGTTTCTGTCCAGGCAGCTGTCTCCTGGGCCTTGAATGATCGTAGCCGGTGGATTAGATTCGCAAAAGCACCTCTGGAGCAGAAGCGCCCTGCATACTTCCGTAGCCCCTGAGGGCATCGCTGTTACAGCACATTTCCATCAGTGCCCTCTGCACGTTGCTTAAAGAAGCAGGGAAGCACGTGTTTTTAAAAAGATGGCCATCAAAATCCATTAACCTTAAAAACGATTTTGTTTGTTTGTTTTTTTCCTACTTACAGAGACTAACGTGAGCTACAGGACAGAGACCCTCCACCTGGGCGCATCTCTCTGTCACGGTAAGGTACATTTCCGTCTTGTTTCTGCTCCGCCTCGGAGCGGTACTGTGCTCAGGGACAGATCTGTCTGATGGGAAGTCCAGCGCTGAGAAACCATCGCGTGTTGGTCAGTCCAAGCCTTCAAGGCTAATTTGAATCGCTCTCTATTCAAATCTCTTTCCGCTTTGGTTTACATTCTCCGCTTGTGGGTGAGAGTGGGTGGATCGGAGATGCTTTTGTCTTTATTTAAAAAGAGGTTTGAGCCTAGCCCCCCAGTCTGGACTGGCTCACAGTGGGTGCAGGATTTGCTCATGTCTCACACCACCCTCAGTGCCCCTGGGCTGAGGATGACTTGAGCGTCTCACATACCAAACGTGGGACAAGTCACCCACGGGCCGCGTCAGAAATAAAACCCAGCAGATGGGCCATTGGAACAGTCACGTGTGTTTACGTTCCAGAGTCCACCCCCAAGTTCAAGATCACACTGTAACCACGCGTTAGTTATAATGGAAGCGCTTCCTTTCTTTGGCCACCTTGAGGTGGCACCTTCTGTGCTGAGGTTGTAGGTAATCAAATCGGGACGTGGAATGATTAGGGCTGGGACCGCTTAGAGGGTGGTTTGTAGTAAGACACCACTGCTTTTGAACTTCAGGTGGGTAGTCTGGCGGCCTTGAAACCAGTAAAAGTTCCTGTAAAGTGTGTCTGGGTCGATGTAGTAGGATAGAGACGCCACGATGTTGTTTCACGCCATCTTGGTAGCGTAGGCAAAATTCAGCTGCCGCTCAGGTGACATGCTCCTGAGGTGCTGTCACCACACACTACGGTTGCTTTATGCAATAAGGCGATCGTTTTCTTTCCTGAACTCAAAGCTATTCAAGACTTCAGTAGAATCAGAGGAAATAAAGTACAGTTGACCCTTGAACAACAAAGCAGGGGGCAGGGGTGAGTGGTGCTGACTCCCCTGGGCAGTTGAAAAATTCCTCCACAATCTTTGACTCCACCCAAAATTAAGTTGTCCCTCAGGGTCCTCATGGGGATTGGTCCCAGGACCCCTGTGGATCCAAAAATTCTCTGATGCTCGAGTCCCTCATATGAAATGGTGTAGATCAAGGCACACAGTCAGCCCTTTGCATCCGGGAATCCCAAGTACAGATGGAAAACGGCACAGAGATGTACTGAAAAGCAGCCACCCGTGAGTGGACTGTGTAGTTCAAATCCATGGTGCTCAAGGGTCAGCTACAGTTACGGATACAACAATGTCCAACCCCGAGAGCAGGTGTACAGAGACCCCCACACCGCGCAGGCAGAGCCTTGAGGGATTCTGGGGAAAAGGAAAATGTGGTGCCCTGGGCATTAATTCTCAGAGGCACGCCTTACGATACAGCTGGGTCATTAAAGTGAGTCCTGCAAAAGCCCAACAAAGTACCCCCTGCCACTGCGTCCAGCCAGATGTCACACCCCCCCTCTTCTTGGCAGACCACCTCATCTGTTTGATGGGAATTTTGAGTTAACAGTTTGCACTGTTTTCAGGTAGACACCGTTTCCCAGCTCCCCCCGGCCCCCGCCGCCCCCAGCAGGATTCTAAATATGTTTTATTGGTGAGAGTCCACCAATGCAGAATTTGTTCATGCTGCCTCATGTTGCCATGGTAAAAAGGAAATTAAACTGTGATACAGTGGTGCTATAAATAAAATACCTTTCTCCTTAAGTTCACGTGTTGTGTAATAAGCCCAGTAGGTATGCCTTCCGTGCAGCAATCCAGCCTTCCCTAACGCGTATCGTTTTAAGCCGACGTAAAATGACAAGGGCAGAGGAGGGATGGACGCCTTCTCAACACCAGAGGGCAAGCACTGAGCACGTGCGATTCCTTCTTCTATGGCATCTAGAACACTGCTGCTGAGAGCGTGCCTCTGCAGAGTGAGCCGGACGTCGGGGGTCCCAGGGCCCCAGTCTGGTGCTCTGACCGGGAGAACACTGTCCTTCCTTGGCGGACTCCTGGGGACGGCTCGCGTGCGTAACTGCTAATGGTCCGGCTCTCGTCTCTGCCGCCGGGGACACGGAGTCCACGTAACCTCCCGCAGAGCGTTTGCAGGTACGACGCCACGTTTGCAGGGTGCTTCCCCAGAGGCCTAGAGATGTCGGGGGAGCTGCTTCGCTTGGTATGTGTGTGGCTGGCTTTCTTTCTGTCCGTCTCCTTGAAGGGACAATGCAAAGAGAAAAGGTGCACGGCTGGTGCACTGCACCAGGGCTGCTACTTGGAGGAGGGGGGTCATTCCAACAAGACCTAAATGGCCCGAGTCCCCTCTAAAACTCAGCGTGGGTGTTTCTTCTCTGTGGCAGGTGTGGGGCTAATGTGCACCCCCTAAGGCTTCCCAGATGGCGTTAGCCTCAAACTGCTTCATGCTCTCACTTAGGTCTTAGGACCTCACCGCAAACCGGGATCTTCCAATAGCAAAGTGATGGGAGGCTGCCCAATAGTGCCCCGTCGTGCGGGCAGCTGGCTGAGTGCCGCAGACCCTGCCAGCCTGGTGGGCTCGGGGGGCTGACGGTGTCGTCTAATGAGGACCCCATCTTTTAAAATATTCCCCCCCCACTGGGCTGTGACACTGGGTCTGAAAGACGTGTGCTTTCGCACTCTCAGCGATTTTGTCACAGAGAGAAGAGATTACGTTGGGACGACAGAGGGTGTGACGGGCAGCACGTGGGCCCTTTGACCGCAAGGCCCTTTCTGACGTTGGGTGGCAGTTATCCGCGCATACATGTCATCTTCTGATTTCCGACACCCATCCTGGCAGCAGTCCTAGGTGCCCACAAAGGGCTTCCAGACGCAGTTGGCACGGTCATAGCTCCCTATGGAGTCACCCTTGCCCCAGAGCCGAAGGGAAGCAGGTGACAGGCGCCTTCAGGCCTGTGGTACTTACGGCACAGCTGCAGAGCCTCATCGGGTTCCTTCTTGACCAAAATTCTGCCGTGTGTGGTGCTTCCGTTCTGTGGTGAATGCCCGCGACATCGTGGACGTGAGCACACACCACACTCGCAGGGGGCCTCTGGTCAGCGCATCCCTGCGTGCCACTGGGCTTGTCCTCTGAGCACACACCTGGCTGCCAAGCCAGCGGGGCAGGAGGGAGGACACGTCAGAGAGTGTGTGCCCCAAGTGCCCGCAGGTCACAATCAACTCAGACTCACTGCTGCTTTAGCCCACAAGCCAGTGGGTGAAGCTCCAGCCTGCTGAGCCCAACTGCCCTCCATTCTGAAACCCAGCCATGATTCGCCGCCGCCAAAATGTCACAGTGCAACGTGTGTGTAATAGGTACTGCATATTATGTAACACAAGTCTCCACCTACATGTGGACACACACCTAGGATGGATCGTAGAAGCAGATGTAATAGAGGAGAGTTCCAACAATGGGCATTGTGCACTGACCACGTTACCAGAAAAACAAGCAAAATGATGGTGACAGGCAGCATGGCACAGTGGGCAGAACGTGGGCTTTGCATGGAGACATGAGGTCGGACAATGAAGTTCGTGGACTCCTACTAGAAAAAGTGCTACATACCTCACTGCTGAGTATCACTATGGTCACCTTTGAAGCACTCCCCTTGGGGAAGCTGTGCACTGACGCCAGTGCCTAGTCCACCCTTCAAAGCAATTTTGGAACTCTTTTTCTGGAATGGCCATGAGAGCTGTCGTTGTCCCCAATGTCTGACAATTCAGGTTATGACCCCTTACTGAGTTGTTTGTACAGCGCTGCCAATGTAAGCGCATGGTGGCAAGTTTGTAAACTTAATGATCAGATTTTGGGTACGACCACAGCTCTGATGGCCATTCCAGAAAGAATTCCAAAACTGCGCTGAAGGGTGGACTAGGCGCTGGCGTTGGTGCACAGCTTCCCAAGGGGAGTGCTTCGAAGGTGACCGTAGCGACATTCAGCAATGAGGGATGTAGCACTTTTTCTAGGGTGAGTTTGGGAAATTAATTGTCCAATCTTGTAGATCTGGGGTCATAACGCCTGCTCTGATACGTGGGCAAGTTCCCACACTTTTCTCCGTCTGGAGTTTCTCATGTCTGAATGAATGACCAAACAACAGACACCGGGCTCAAACTAACACTGATTATAACTTTGAGTAAAGTGAAGCTTCAGCGAAATAAGATACTATTGCAAATGGCTCAGAGGCTGGCACGTGGGGCACATTTGTACCCATGGTGCCAATGCTACTACGAATAAATGAAGTGCATGTACACAGGAAGTCCTCATTGAACACTGCTGATAGAGTCTGAGACTTTAAGCAAAATGATATATAATAAAATGAATTTACAATAGACTCATTGATATACAACAAGAGTAAAGTTCCTATGGTGTCTCATCAGCATTTTAACAAAATGATGTTGAATGAAATAATGTTATTTGAGGACTTGCTATACTTTCTTTAACTACCATGTTTAAGGATGGTGAAAAGATAAGAAATTATACACATAAAATCAGCATATCTATAATGATTTTTTTAAATTCATTTTTATTGTAATGATTTTAATATACATGCATTATGGATCGCTTTGTTTTCCTAAAAGAATGAGCAGATAAAGAATAAAAAAAGCACCTTCAGATAAAATGAACTTTATACGTACGCATGTCTGCACCTGACATACTCGTGTATCTCAGCAGTTCAAGTTAGAAAAGTAACGGCCGGCCTGTTTGCTCCTGAGTACATTCGTTCTGCAACCGAGCTCCAAGCGCAGGATCGAGACAACACAGGGAACACTCACTCTCGAGGGTTCAAGCCGTTCGTGTGCAATTTCAGACCATGTTCGCCCAGGGCAGGAGCCACAGGACAGTCTCCCTGGGGACAGAACACCGAGTCTGACGAGGAAGGACACTAGTTGCTTTCCAAAGAGAAGGGAAAAGCTGACCCGAGCCATTTCCATGCTTTGCCCCACCGTGGTGGGCCTGCTGGCGGGGGCGTTTCGCCTCTTCCCGTCGGGAAAGCTGATTGTTTTCACCTTATGCTCAGCCTCCTGACTGACGGAGAGGTCCTGGCAACATCCATTCATCATGGGAGAATGTTTTAAGGTCTTCAGATGATTTTTATTGGAGCGTGATTTTTAGCAGCCCGATGGGGCTGAGTCGACTTGTGTAGAAGGAGATGTAGTACAGGTAAAAGTCGTAGCGCTGGGTGCCTGTGCGTTCTTGACTCCGAGATAACTACGTTTCCTCCCTCTCTCTCTCTCTGTCTCTCTCTCTCTCCCCCTCTGTCTCTCTCTGTCTCTCTGTCTCCCTCCCTCTCTCTAGTTTTCTTTGTGTGTGTGTGTGACATATTCCTTGGTACAGTTCCTTTTCTCAGGTCAACTTAGTAGCTATTTAGCAAATATCTATTTAATTTTAACTTACAGTAACGTCTGAAACTTGTCCCCCAAAGCCGATGTTACAAACAGGAAGCTGTCAATCTTTTTGATACCGATTGGAAGACGACACCCTTCCTGGTGACATACAGTCACACCTTGGTAACTCGACCGCTTGGAAACTCTTGGAACTTGGTACCTGACGCACAGGTGAAGATCTTGTCCCGGTCCTCATCGTTTGTTTCGTCCTTGACGCGCAAGCGAGAACGTGTCGGTGTCAAAGGCCTCGTGACGCGCCCCCCTTTCCAGCCGAAACGAGGGGTCACATGCGAGTCGTGCGGTAGCTCTTGTCCTGTGCGCGTGCCGTGTGGTCTGGGAATGCATTACACTTACTTACATTATTGCTTAGGGGAAAGTCTGTTTGGTATTTGTCGTTTTTGGTACTTGTCACGCCTCCTGGAACCAATTAACGATGAGTCCCGAGGGCACTGCTGTATGTATTTTCCCTTCCAATTCTGTGGATTTAATCATCTAAATCTAATGAGCATTCCCTCCTTCCCCCTTTTTTTTAGAGCAGTGGTTCAACCGGGAGCAATTCTGCTCCCCAGGGCACATTGGGTGGTGCCTGGGGATATTTTTGATTGTCACACTAGGGGCCATTGTTACTGGCACGTAGAGGTGGATGCCAGGTGGCTGCTAAATACCCCATGGTCACAGCCACACCCCAGGGAATTAGCCGGCCCCAGATGTCCGCAGTGCTGAGGCCGAGCAGCCCTAGTCCAGAACCGAAATCTCTCACCCTGGCTGCACATTAGAAGCACTCATGGGCTTTAAAATATTCCGATGCCTGGGTGCTTCCCAGACCAGATAAAACAGTCATTGGGTAGGATCGGCTCCCCAGGTTGTGAGGCCCGGGGCACAGTGAATATAAAAGTAAAGAACAACACAGTGAACAAAACAAAAACTCTCCCAGTGATGTCAGTGCGCAGTCAGTATTGAGGGGTGCGTGTGTGTGTGTACAGAGGGTGCCCCAAAACATACACATTTTAAGAAAGGAAAATAAATACTAAAATTGTAGTAATAGTAATATAAACCAATAAGGAAAGATGAATACAAGTCCTGCTTGACACCTGCAGTTACGAGAGGTGCTCATTACCGTCGGCACCCAGACATACCCCGACAACATCTCTTAGCGCGTGTTTGCGGTTTTTTGGCAACCCGGTCTTACCTGAGGAAGGAAAACAGAAGGACGCCTTTTTTAAGGATCGAGCCCTGGGTGATGGGGGCTCTTTTTACTTTTCGCTTATCTGTCACTTCTCTTGTTTTTTCTATGATGGACCTAGCTTTTCAAACTTGAGGACTAAGAAGCAAACTTCCCAAACACATTTGTACACAAAATATGCTAATTCTGCTGTAGTTACGCACAGCTGCTGTCATCAGATGCGTGATTTGTGGATCGCGAGATGCTGATTTTATATAATACGTTGTAGCTGGAGCCAACCAACAGTAGGGGGCATGATGGATGACGCTGTGGATGTAAAAGGACCTTGGACAGGGTGACGTCCTGCACACGTGGAAGGGAATAGAGCAGGTGTGGGGTGGGTGAGGGGCAGGGCGGGCACCAGGCAGCAGAGGCCTCATTCGGTGCCGGTGATCGAGAGAGGGTGGGGGTGATGAGGCCTGGGAGGTTGTCACCATCATGTGGGATATGACATCCCCGCTCGGTTGCAGGCCACGCCAGGGAAGTCGTTGCTTTTCACAGGAATCCCCCTGGCCTTCCCTGGGTTGTTGGATGGATGCTTCTGTGAAAAGACCACCGAAGCGTTTGGATCTGTGGTTCGGGATGGAGCAGACTGGCGTGGGTATGGTCTGTCCTGCGTGTGTTTGCAGAGTCTCCCCTGACTTCACTCCCTGCGTGTGCTTCTCAACAGCACATTGCATCTTCGGCTCGTCAGGGGTGCTAAGCCCCCTGAGCTGGAAACTTTTGGGGAGGCATTTCACAAGTGGGTCCCTTGCCCTCTTCCTAAGTGATTTTTTTTTTAAAGCTTTGAGTAATCGATAGAATATCTGCACTCATTTGCATAAGTAAAGGATTGGGAGGATACCCGTCAGCTGCTGACAGCACTGATTTCTGAGAAGCAGGGCCTGTAGCTGACATGGGGGTGCATAGGGGGTGAGTGAGAGGGACACGAGGCAGTAGTAAGGGTACGCTCACATCTGAACTAACTTAACGGAGAGACATAAAAAATGTCAAACCATTGCCACTCTCTGGCTGAGTGGCTGAGAGCCGGAAGACGCTCACCTCTGGAAGCCTTCGGTCCCCCGAGGCGCCCCTGCCCCACTGCAGATAGCCAATGTCGCTGCGGGTCAGGACCCCCCGTAATATTTCTTGAGACGTTCCATTCCGACAGCCGTTACAGACATTTGGACTCGCTCTTCCGGTTAAAATCATGTTCAAAACTGCCTGGGCAACATATTGTACATGTATTTACATTTTCGGTAGCAGTTGATTTCTCTTTGTCTTTTATTATAATCATCATTTAAAAACGATCATTTTTACTGAAAAGAATAAATTCGTACAAGGGCAGTCTGGAAAGTAACCATCCATGCAATATGAGAAACAGAGGCACTGATGGCTGGATTTTTTCCCCAGACAACCCTTGTAATAATTCTGGAAAACCATATGCCACGAACGTTTGGTAGTGTCCAAACAGTAGATTATTGACTTTTTTCTTGAGCCATGCCCCGTAAGTTCCCACGTGCCCTGCTCTGAGCCTACTGCCCTAACATGTCTTTTAAACTTTGGTTTCCATAGTTGGGATTTAAGAAAATGGAGGCTAAGATATTTTTATAGTAATTTTCTTTTAGTTATTAGGAATTTCTGGTGGGTATTGGCTATATATTTCCTAATGTTTCTAGAATCTCAGGGATGTAGGGACCTCAGAGGCAAACTAGAAAAGACGGTAATGGAACTTGGAAGGTAGAAGCTGATAACAAACCCTGAGTAGCATCTTAATCTTTCAAAGATAACGTGTTCATTCATCACTTAAGAGATAATGTGGTTAACTGAGGGGAGAAAAAGCCTAATTCAGATTCTATGGGGACAGTACCCCCAAAAAAACCAAAACGATCCCCTGGAGGGCAGGGACCTCATAGGCCAGGCTCCCCCCGCTGGGGGAGTGTTCTAGAACCGTCTGCATCCGGGCACCCGCGGGCGTGGTGGTGAGAGGCTGTGTGCAGCGTCAGTGAATTTTTTTAGAGACTCTGTCACCGCGTGTGCCCGTGTCATGACGGTGATGGACACAGACACCGTGCAGCGTGACGACACACCTGCCCACACCGCGCTGAGTGCTCAGCAATTTTTGACCAAAACCAGCCTGACCTCCATGCCCCACCCTCTGTGTTCACTCGATCTCACCCCAGTGACTTGTTTTTGTTTCCCTGAAGGAACTGAGGTGGAAGAGGCGAAACAAAAAATAGCAAAAGCACTAAAAGGCATCAAAATCAATGAGTTCCAAAATTGCTTTGAGGAGTGGAAAATGCATCTTGATGGGTATTGCATCAAATGGAGAGTCCTTTGGAGGTGACTAAAGTTTAAGTATGTAAGCATAAACACACGATTTTTATAAATAAATTCCGGGTTTCTTCGGGTCCCCCCTCGTACAATAGAAAGTCAGTCTTCCAACCTACCTGTGTGCAGAGGAAGCCTCCAGCACTGGGCTGTAACAGGTGAATGGTGGAGACATCCAGGTCCTGCTGAAGCCTGCACGTTGGGAGGGGACATCACTGTGAGATCAGACACGATGACTGACCAGAAACCTGCAGCCACCTCCCTTCACCCCCAACACAAGGCAGGAGTCACATGGGATGGCCCCTCACTGTCCCCCCCAGGTGTCTCGCATGGTTCCACCTGTCACCAGAAAAGCTCCTGTTACTAGAACAGGGACTGCACAGGTGCCTGGGAAAGCCATGGATATGGCTCGGGGAAGCCAGGGGTAGGTGGTGCAGGATATGGAAGCAGCTATAGAACTCATGCATTTGTGTGCCTGCGTGTGTGCCCCGATGCTGGGCTCAGCAGAGAAACTGCTGTGAGGGACAGGGGCATCTTGGCTTAGGGAGAGAGTGCTGGCCCAAGGCAGGGCGGAGCAGACATTTAAATGGAAAAACGTCGGCTTGGGGGTTAAGCCCATCTCTCGGCTCTAGGGAGACATGGCCTCCTACTGTTTGATCAGAGAGCAGAGGGGTGGCTATCTGCTCTGGACAATATGAAAGTCAAGGTGGAATGTGGCTCCTGCTGTCAGCTAGAGGGAGGTGCTGAGTGCTGGTGTGCTGTAGGTGTTCTCGAAAGAACCTCTTTATAGGAGTGGCAGCCACACCCTTCTGTACCTAAGACCTAAGATGTGAGTCAAGTGCGGTGAGTTCTGTGACGCTATCAGGAATAATTCAGGGCAGAGCTTCCTAAAGTGTGGCATGATTGAGGGTGGTTTAGATAGGAGCGTTTAAAATGTTCTATAGTGAAGTAGTTAATATATTTTTCTTTAGCGCAACAAACACATGATTTAAAGGATATTAATGTATAGTTGATACTGACATGTATTAATTTAAAGAAAACTTAAGCAAATAATAATATAGGCCACAAACAACGTGGTGCGGATATGCAAAAGACAAGTTTCAGGAACACTGCACCAAGGTTTGTAACTTGTCCCTCCTGGGGACACTCTGACTCTCAAAAGCTTGATTTTCCTTCAGAACCCAGAGAAAGTTCTCTTCTTCTGAGAAGACTTCCTTGACTACTCTGTCTGCCGGGGACCCTCTTTGGGAACCTATGAAGACTCATTGTCTGTACACCTCATTTGGCACATCAAGTACCTCCTAGGACTTGCCCAATAGCTCTATAATGTGCCTCTTGTCTTTCCCAGACTGAAGGTCAAGGGCTTATCTTTTCTTATTTGTATTTCCCACAGTGCCAAGAACACAGAACACAGCTTTGCACAGCAGAGAGACAAAATAAATACCTGTGGATATATTTTATTGTGCATATAAGTAATAAAACATTTTCTGTGAAAAATGTACCAATGAGCTTTGATGTTGTCTGCCAATATTCATAACCACGAGAAGAAAAAACCCTACTACTGTACCAGAAAAGCAGGTTCAAACTTTCCTGATGACATATCACCTATTAATATGACCAAACTGACTATAGAAGAAGACACATCAACAGAAGAGCGTCCACTAGGAGAAACAGGGCACTCCTGTTTCCAATAGGGCATGAAAACATTTTCTACCACGAGAGTGCGTGGTTTACGTGACCCAGAGCTGCAGACATCACCCACACAAATATCTGTAGAAGTTACCTTTCAAATGTCCTGGAGAAGATCAGGCTGTAAAGAAACAGGATGACACCATGGCTTCCTTCCCCTTTGAACTGTTTGGAACACAAAAGAAAAGAGCATGTTTGCTGCAAGCAGTGCAGCTGTGCATGAATTTAAGGACTGATGGCCTGAGAGATTTATTTTCCCACTGCTTGAAGGACAGCTTAAGCTCCCTCTGCGTCCCTAGATCTATGAGGTCAGATAATTAATTTTATGAACTCGTCCTAGAAAAAGTGCTCCATATCTCACTGCTGAATATCATTACAGTCACCTTCGAAGGACTCCCCTTGGGAAGCTGTGCACCAACGCCAGTGCCTAGTCCACCCTTCAAAGCAGTTTTGGAACTCTTTCTGGAATGGCCACCAAAATCCAACACTTAAGTTCGTGGACTTGCCACCTTGCACTTACATTGGCAGCACTGTACAAACAGCTTGGTAGGGTGTCATCACCTTGGTGTATCTGTGTCTCACAGCTGTGTTGGTGTCGACGTGTGGCGGTGTCTTGCTGAGTGGCGTCCATTATTGTTATTGCATGTTTTTGTGTGCCATCATGAGAATGTCGGAACTTGAAATACAGCAACAAACAAACATTACATTTCTTGTTCAACTTGGCAAGAGTGGAAGTGAAATCAGGGACATGTTAGTCCAAGTTTATGGGGATAATGCCATGAAGAAAATGGCCGTGTACAAGTGGATTAAACATTTTTCTGAGGGGAGAGAAAGTGTCACTGATGAAGAGAGATCAGGACAGCCAGTACTGAGCAGAACGGATGAAAACATTGTACAAATTCATGGAATTGTGCATGAAAAGCATCAGCTGACTGTGAGAACCATAGCAGACCGAGTAAACATCGATAGAGAAACAGGAAAATTTCAACCGAAAATCTTGGCACGAGAAAGGTGTGTGCAGAAATTGTCCCAAAGGAGCTCACCGATGAACAAAAGCAAAGGAGAGTTGAAGTTTGTGAAGACCTTTTGGAGAGGCAAAATGGTGATTTGGGCCGTGTTATCACTGGTGATGAAACATGGGGGTACCAATACGACCCTGAAACAAAGCATCAAGGTGCACAATGGAAGTCAGCCAGTTCTCCATGACCAAAATGTTCCATCAGTCCAAATCAAGAGTCAAAACGATGTTGCTAACCTTTTTTTTGATATCAGAGGGATTGGTCATTATTAATTTGCACCAACTGGACAAATAGTCAACCAAGTTTACTATTTGGAAGTGCTGAAAAGGCTGCGTGTTAGATGAAAACAACCTGAACTTTTCACCAACAACTCATGGCTCTTGCATCACGACAATGCACCAGCTCACACGGCTCTGTCTGGGAGGGAGCTTTTAGCCAGCACACAGATAACCGTATTGGAGCACCCTCCCTGCTCACCTGATCTGGCCCCTCTAGAAAAAAAGTTCCACAATTGCTCTGAAGGGTGGACAAGGTGCTGGTGTCGATGCACAGCTTCCCAAGGGGAGTCCTTCAAAAGTGACCCTAGTGATACTCGGCAATGAAGGATGCAGCAGTTTTCTAGGATGAGTTTGTGAACTCAGTCGTCTGACCTTGTATCTCCACCCTCAAATGCATTCTCCTTCCTTGCTTCAGGCCTGCCAACGGGACCACTGTGCTCTTGGTTTCGAACCTGCCTTTCTATCCTGCACTTCTGTCTTACGGTTCTCTTCATGTCATGGCTGGGCCTCCTTACCCAGCGTCCCCTCAATGAGTGCATCCCTCCTGGTTATCCTTTAAACTTTTGGGGAGCAGACAGGTGACATAGCAGTAGCTTGGGAGTTATACAGACCTGGGTTCAGAACCAGTTCTACTTACTAACTCATACCAACTTCCTTGAGTTTCATCTGCATTCACAGGTAATACCCTTTCCCCAGGTTTGCTGCAAAAGTGAAAGGTCACAGTGCACAGTACCCACCATGATTCTTGGAACTGGCTAGATCCACCCTAAAATTCGTATCTCTCCCACCCTGAGGGCCTTCTCCTCCCTTTTCTTGGTCAGGTTACTTTTCTGCTTCGAACTTTCTGAAGGTGCCCTGTGACCTCCAGGATCAAATCCAAATTGATCAGTGAACACTCAGGGCCTGTCACTGGTTGGCCTTTTTGTAGCTACCTGCTGAAGAGATACTCCTTGGCTGACCTTCAGGGTTCTCAGGGCTCACACCTCTCCTTCAGGGCATGATATCAGGGAGGCTTCTGCTAAATGCCTGAGCTTTTCCACTTAGGGATTCACTTGTCCCCTTTGCTGTCTGGGACCTGGCAGGGACAGGACCCTCAGGCCAGGGACCAAGTTTCTATGCTTGTAGGAACTAGACAAGAACCCCAGGGGCATACTGCAGGGTGTGAGAGAAATGAGAAGAGGTGGGACCTGAGGCAACCAGGAAAGTATGAGGGGAGACCTCATACTGCAATGTAGTTATAAAAAATGGGGTGTTTATTCTTACATGCTTAAACTCCAGTCACCTTCAGAATGCGATGCAATATACCCATCGAGACGCTTTTTCCACAGCTTAACACAGTTTTGGAACTCGTCGATTTGGATGCCTTTTAGTGTTTCTGCCATTTTTTTTGTTCCCTCTCTTCTATATCAGCAAAGTTTCCCTTTGAGGACTTCTTTCATCCAGGAAACAATAAAAAGTCGCTCAGGGTGAGATCGGGTGACCAGGGAGGGTGGGGCCCGGGGGTCATGCCGTTTTGGGTCACAAACTGCTGTGGTGTGGGCAGGTACGTCGTCACGCTGCACGGTGTCCGTGTCCATCACCATCATGACATGGGCACACGCGGTGACAGAGTCTCCAAAGCAGTTCACTGACGCTGCACATAGCCTCTCACCACCACGCCCGCGGGTGCCCGGATGCAGACGGTTCTAGAACACTCCCCCAGTGGGGGAGACTGTGCTCCACAGGGCCCGCCCTCCAGAAGATCATTCCGGGTTTTTTGGGGGTCCCCACTTGTATTAGCATTGTTGCAGTAGCAAATTACCAGGGACTTGGGGGCCTAAAACCACATGGACTCATTATCTCATGGTTCTGGAAGATACAAGTCCAATGTGGGTGTCACTGGGCTCAATCCAAACAGCTGGTGAGCCTGTGTGCATTCTGGAGGCTTTCTGTAGTAGTGCAGCCAGATTTTCTGATTTTGGGGGATGGGGGTGGGGAGCTAAATATCCAGGTTTTCATGTGGACTTCCCTGATTGTTTTTGACTGTCGCTGACTCAAATGAAAAACAAACAAACCAACCAAAATGCTGTGTGGGTTAATGCTACGTAGAGAGGTGTATTGCTTTGCTAGGACGCTGTGACAGGTGATCAGAAACCTGAATGGCTTGAAACAGTAGCAGTTTGTTCTCCCACAGCTCTGGAGGTCAGGAGTCTGAAATGAAGGTGCCACCACAGGGCCATGCTCTCTCTCTGCAGGCCCTGGGGCAGGATCTCTCCTTGGTGTCCTTAGCTTCTGGTGGCTGCTGGCAGCCTTGGTGGCCCTAGGTTTTGGGAGAGTTCATTATCACATGGAGGTGTTCCTGCATGGCTGGGTCTCTGACCAAATTTCCCTCTTCTTGTAAGAATGCCAGTCGTTGGAAGAGGCCTCGCCCAAACCCACCACGACCTTCTCTGACCATGATTATACCTGCAAAGACTGTTGCCAAATCAGAGCACGTTAGGACTCGAACATCTTGAGGGGATGCAATTCAGTCTAAAACAGTCTACTGCTCACATGTAGCCAGCCCTCAACCCTCTAGCTTGAGATCTATCCTTTGAGATGGGACGTGGGACTGGTGCATTTTTTGGGTAAATGGGGTTTGGTAAAGGTCTGAGTCAGGGCTGATCGCCCTTCAGAATAGGTATGCCTTGGGTTCCCCCGTCGCGCAGGAAGTGGTGCCAGCTGTTCCCCAGTGAGGCCACGGTGAAGGTCAGTGTGGGCGTGTTTGACACAGGTGGCTCTCGTGCACCTGTCCTATGTGGCCTGCTTCTGCTTAGGGTCCTTATTACTTATTCTAACTCCATTCTTCAACGGGGAAGCATGTGTGCTGATTCATCTCTGATCCTCTGATTCTCAGCTTTTGAGGATCCCTTGCAGATGTGGGGGGTCCTTCCTATTGAATCGGACTCTCCCCGATCCAAGTTGAAGAGAGGGAAGGCGGCGAAGGATTCGCCTCTTTTAGCTGGAAGGACCATTTCTTGCCCCTGGGTCCTATCTGTGTAGTCCCATTAAACATCTCCTGCCCACAACCAAGAGCCTGTAAGCAGGCTTCTAGCCTAAACATTTCATCTCAGGTCTTCAAAATCTGTCACAGGAGTATTACTGCTGCTATAACAAATTACCATAAAGGTAGTAGCTCAAATAATACAGGTTTATTATCTTCCAGTTCTGGAGGTCAGAAGTCTGAAATGCGTCGTAAAATCACGATGTGAGCAGGCCTGCGTACCCTCTGGAGGCGCCGAGGGAGACTCTCTTTCCGTTCCCATCCCAGCCCCTTGCGGCCCGGCCTCTGTTCCTTGGTCCATGACCCCCGCCTGCCAGCTTCCAAGCCAGCAGCAGCTCTGCTCATAGGACATCACGCTCCCTGTCTCTTCTGCCTTCCTCATCCACATTTGAGGACCCCTGTGACCACACTGGGCCCGCCTGGGTCATCCAGGATCATTAGTATCAGCTCATTAGTAACCTTGATTCCCATTTGCCATGTAACGTAATGTTCACAGGCCGTGGGGGTAGCGTATGGACGTCTGTGGGGGGACGACTCTTTTGCCTGTGACACAGACCTCTGAGGTGGTGGGAGAGGTAGGCCCAGGGCAACCAGCTTCGCCAAGGTCAGACAGTCAGAGTGGCTGAGAACTCACGCCCATGTTTTACGCCTCTGTGGCCTTTGAGAGCCATGGATCAGTGGGTTCCATGGCTCCTGTCTCCCCCAGCCGTACGCTCAGAACTCGTGTGGCTTCACAGTCACCCTGCTAACTGTCCTCTGTGTTCACGTCGTAGAAAATCAACTCGCATTTCCTTCTCCACAGAGCAATCTTTAAAAGAAAAAGCCCTTTCCATTTTCAACCATGGCTGTCCTCTACTTTGTCCTTTCCCGACCCTGGGCATGGGGAGGAGTCATCGGAGGGGAGGACATGGTGTAGAAGGTGCTGATAGGAGAGAAAACAGGGTCACTTCCTTCCGACCGGAAGTCACTTCCTTGGAGTCAAGGTGAGTGGTCGTTGGGGCCATTTAGACTCATTGTTAACTGTTTTTGTGTTTTGTTCACTAGGTAAGGCCAAAACCTCTTTAAATTGTTCTCTTTCCACCAGAGGAGTCTCCGTCTATGACCTGTACAGTGTTATTCGCGGGGTTCAATGAACTAGGAAAAATGTGATTGTGGGGAGCCCCCGTGTGATCTGCATCTTTCTAGGTTGTGGAGGGGGAGGTAGGCTTCTCCCTCTCATTCTGCCCTTTCTAGCCCTCAAAGCGGCCTGGTTTCCTTAACAAGCACCATTACACACACGCTTTTATACAAGAAAGGCGATGCCTGTAAGATCGGTTCAACACAAAGGAGTGACCCCAACGCTTGCACACTTACGCGTTGCAAATGGTCATAGACGAATTTCTCAGCGGCATCTTTCTCTGCAAATTCAAACAGCTGGAGCTGTAAGGCAGGAACAGAAGCGAAAATTGCAAAGGGAGATGAAAGTTACATCCATCAGGTGTCAGCTCGCTGTTATCACCGCGAGGGAGATCTTTGTTTGTTTGTTTCATTGCAAAACCACGTTGCTAAAAACGGATAGCTTATCTTACACAAAGCCATGGCGACATACACAGTTAAATGGGGTGGCGACCACCCCCCTGTCTACATCCCTCCATCTTCAATCATGGTATCTTGAGCAGTAAAACCATAAGCAGGTGTTTTTCCCCTAATAGGTAAAATTTAACTAAGACAGTAGATGGCAAATTAAGTTTATGATGATTCTAGGTATGGCAGCGGTCCCCAACCGTTTTGGCACCAGGCTTCCTAGAAGACAAGTTTTTCATGGGCTGAGGGTGGGGGATGTGCGTGCGCAGTCACAGTAGGGGTCGTGCTCCTGTAAGAATCTAACTGCCACCGCTGATCTGACAGGGGGCGGGGCTCAGACTGCTGATGTGACAGGGGGCGGGGCTCAGGCTGCTGATGTGACAGGGGGCGGGGCTCAGGTGGCGATGCCAGCGATGGGGAGCGGCTGTAAGTACAGATGAAGCTTCGCCCACTCGCCTGCCTGCCGCCTGCCTGCCGCTCTCCTCCGGCTGTGCGGTCCGGCTCCTAACAGGCCACATGGACCCGTTCTGGTCTGTGGCCCGGGGGTGGGGATCCCTGAGGTGTGAGATAGTCTTGATCATGATCAATTCGGCAAGGAGATATCTGTAGCAGGATTTTCCATCTCGGCCTCTTGGATCACTTACAACCATTGGTTCTTGCCTCTTTGGGAGGTGCCTTTGGCCACATCAGACACTCACAGGAGCTTCGTGGGGTGTCACCCCAATTGGCATGGTGAGTCCAGCACTCACTCAGGCTTCATCAAAGTGTACTCACCCGCTCAGTGAAATTGTCCCCGGAGTAGTCAGGAGTTGCGGCGACGTAAGTGTCCTCAGTGATGAGACAGAGGGTGGCCTTCTGAGCTTCTCCTGCAGCCCACAGGATGCCAGCAAGCGCTGTGGCCAGGGTGCGGTCCTGCTCCTGCTTGCTTATCGCCCGTAAACTACGTGGGTAGGAGGTGGGTAGGAACACATTGAAACAGACTGTCACCTAGCCCAGTGCTGTGGACTCCCCTTTTCTCAGTCCCTCTGAAGACAGGGTTCCCTCATCAGCCTGCACCATGAGAATGTCCCCGAGGGCCTCATCCTCTGTGCTGTCGCCAGAACTGGCATCCTCACGGCAGTGTGGTCTCTGCTTGGTGGTCTCGGCCAGTCCTGCCTCCTAGGTCATCACCCTCGTGGGGCGCCTCCACTCTCCTCTTTCCTGAACTTCAGCCGGGACTGACCCACACTCTCTAACCCAACACCACAGGCCCTTCCCAAGTGCTGTCCCAGGCAGTCCTTCCCGTTTTACTGCCCAGGTCTCCAGCCTGCAAGCGCGCTGCCCCAGACGGACCCGTCTCCTGAACGCATTTTCCACTTGCGTTTTCTCGTGCCCTCGCCTGTCTGAAATGTGCACGTGGCACCTGTCCTCTCTGCCTGACCACGTCCAAGGCCTCCATGGCGTCCTGCTTCACGTTGCCCTTACTAACCGGTCGCTCACACACACCTGGCACTCACGAGCCCTTCACACATAGCAGTGCATTGGGCCCTCACAACCACCCGTGAGGGAGGCACCTTATCGCTCCCGTGTCAAAGCGAGGCGAGTGAGGCAGAGGGTGGAGTAATTTGCGCCTGGTCGCTCCTCTCTAAAGGGGCAGAGCAGTGATCTGAGTGCAGGCCGCCTGGCTCCTGGCCCACTGCTCTCTGCCACTTGGCTCCGCTGAGTAATAACCCCCGTCTGCCCAACAGCCCAGGCATGGGAGCCAGTCTGCACATGGCAGACCTTCGCTCTGTCAGCTCCTCCATATTTAACATGGACACATTGATTTATGGACTCCCTCTAGTCCGGATACAGCAGTGAGGGCCGAGGAGCCTCCTGCTCCAGGACCTTAGTACAAGGAAGATGTGACTAAAACAAGGCACTGTGGAGTACAGAAAAAAAAGAACATGTGACTGGGAAGGTTCTGGAAGGTGCCATGGAACAGGTCTCTGACAGCTGTTACTCATTTCCATGTATTTAATGTTTGCCACGTGCCGGGGATGGGGCTAAATGCTTTACATGCTTGTGGCAGACATTGTCGGGGGTCCCGGTCCCTTCTCTGAGTATGGCACCCCAGAGCTCCCCCCCGGACATGGCTGAGGTGAGCCCCCCCACCAACCATCCCTTCCCCAGCTTCTCTGTCCCTCTCCAGCCTCCCTCGTCTCTGCGGGTTTCTCCGGGGGGCACACCCTTCACCCTCCTCTGCTTCTGAGGAACCGGCAGTTCAGGATCTTAGGATTTGTTATACATGTCGTCCCGTTTGGGGTGATAACGTGTCCTGCCTGAGGGCAGGTGGCTCGATGCTTTTACTTACAGCCACTCCTCACTTAACAACTACCTGTTTAACGACCGCGCAGACTTCCAACCCGCTCTCCAGCGCGGGGAACCCCGTCTCCGTCAGTGTGAGTCTCTGGAACCCCCTTTCTCAGTCGTCGTCTCCTTCCCACGGTCGGTTCGTATTTGCTACATGAAGCGTTCACAATCATGCAAGACTGACTACATATTTCGTTTATAAGCATGGTGTCGCATGAGCCACCTCACAGCCCAAGACGTCTGCCTCTCGGCTCCTTGCTCATTGACCAGCTCGCTTAGTGACCTCGTTGAGGGACGGGAACTCAGTGATTCAGTGAGGAGCGCCTGTATTTGTGCTTCCTCTAACATCAGGCTTAGAGCGCTGTAACGATGGGGGTTTGTAACTTCCAAGAACAAAGTAATTTGCCCTGATGTTCTAAGCAGCAACGACTTGTCCGGGTTCCGGTGGCCCTTCTGTTCCGGCCTGGAATTGCAGGGGTGGGGCTCCCCATAACACATTGCCACGTAAGCCCGCCCGAGACCTGTCCTTGCATTTCACCCGACGGGCTGGCCTACAGTGGGGCGGAAAAACCGTCAGCGTTATTCTGCAGCTGAACGCTCAGGGTGACTTTAGGAGAGCTGTCCCCAGTCACGAGTCCCAGCTCCTCTGGGAGAACCAGACCCACTTCTCTCATGGGTCCCCATGGTAAGGGGACTCTCTGTCCTGATTATCTAGCGTATGAAGGATCTTGGGAAATGCGCAGCTTTTTCAGGGACTTCCCCGAGGGTTCTTACCTGTGGAAGGCGCGGTCCTTTCCCTCCCCTGCGAACAGGAAGTGTCGGATGAGCCAACCTTGTACGGCCATCTGAATGCTGCGGGCACCCCCCTGCCAGGGGGCGGATGCACAGTGAGGCAGCAGAGGGCCGGGAGTGCGGCTGTGCGGTCACAGCGGAACCCCGTGGGGCCCACACTCCAAAGTGAGATCCTTCCGGCAGATCTACCCTCTGGGCAGCCTCCTGCTCCCCGGCATTCTCCAGGCTCAGCACGGGACAACACACGACACGTGTGCCATCCTTCCCCACGGGCCCTGGCCCGGCGAGGATCCGTGACCACGAGCTTCTCCGTGGAGCCCCTTAGACTGACACCTGACCCCCCTCCACCCTGCCTCGACGCCGCCCCTGCCTCCTACTGAACTTTTAGATTTGTAAGAGGTCAGGACCTGGCCGGCCAGCTCTTGAAATTCTGTGTGGCCAGTGATCAAGGGCATGAATTCCTGAGGTTTCACATGAGCCAGAAAGAAATTTCTAGATCTCCTCCTGCCTTTTACATCCTCAGGGATGTTTAGGGCGTAGAGGGAAGAGTCAGGGAAACTAGAGCTCAGAAGGGCGGGGGCAGAGAGGGGAGTTGGAGTCTGTGTTAGAAGCCAGACCGCGTGTTGCCGCTGTAAACACTCTCGTGGTTGGAGGTTAAATTTTAAACCATCGCTGTGTTTCTACAAGGGCTGAGGACGTGGACGAGGACGGAAGGAGACGTGGTTAGGGAGTATGGGATTAGGGTCCTCCACACCTGGCCCCCGGCCTGCCCTTACCTTCCCCATGTCCAAAGCAAAAGCCAGGTCAGAGAAAGGATCGCGGAACCGGAAACGGGCCATCTTCCAGTCGTAGCTGAAGCCGCCACCTGCGTCTCCGAAGAGGCTCTGCCGTAGCTTCTGTAAAGAGGGGAGCTAGGTGTCCAGGCGGAGGTGGTTCATCCTGGGCCCGGTCCTCACCCAGCAGCCTCGCTAAGGTGGTCAAACGGTGGCAGCGCGCCTGTCCCCTTCCGACACTCACGCTTACGTGTGACTCTGTGTCACTGTTTTAGTTGTGAAGTCCTGTGCAGAAGGGTCACATCGGGGTCACTGAGGGTACGAGTGTTTTATCCGGAAGACTCAGTGTCAACGCTACACCCTGTGGTCCCGATCTGAATTTTGTCCCTTGTGCTTGTCTCACCTTCCACTGCCACCTGTCTCTCCTTTGTCCCCTGCCAGCCCACAACAGGCTGCTGCTCTGTCCCCATGCCTCTGTCCCTCCATCCTTGCCGTGCTCCAGGAAAGAGGAACACACGGGACTTTGCCTCTAGCCTGAGATAACAGGGGCTTGCGGGGCGTTACCAAGCGCTCTCTGTTCTTTGACTCAGAATCTGTAAGCTTTCCTGGATACTCTACGGCAAGTTGAGATTAGAGACCGTCTTAAGAGCATCCCAGAAAAATGGGCACACGCCTGTAAAAAGCAAGCGCCTGAATAGAAAATGAATTCTTTCATAATCAGGTGGACAGTTGCTCCTCACTCAGTGTGAGATCAGGGAGGGTGGGCACAGGGGTCCTGCCGTTTTTGGCCAAAAACCGCTGAACACTCAGCGCGGGTGGGCAGGCGCGTCGTCGCGGTGCAAGAACCATTCGTCCGTCTGCCACAACCTGAGCCGTTTCTTCCACAAATCGTGATGCAACCTTCTCAAAGCTTCCAGATAAACACTTTCATTGACTGTTTGACCCTGAGTGCACAATCCCTCTCACATCAGAGAAAGATGATTCTGGTTTCTTTGGGGGGTTCCCCCTCGTATGGAGGGTGGGAAGTCCTGCCCTGGGGGCCAGCCAGGCCTCTCTACCACGGAGAGCAGAGGGAGACGGACGGCATGGCTCTCCCGGTTGGATCCAGCCCCCAGGCAGCCCCTCAGCAGGGACCCCGTGTGCAGAGCGCAGAGTGAGGGTCTGCAAGGACTTGCAGACTGACTGCAGGGCATGTGTGTGCATCCTGGCCTGGGGGTCAGGGCCAGGGCCAGGCCAGTGGGCTGGGATGTCAGGTACTGTGTCTGCAGGAAGCAAGTGCTTCTCCCTCCCCTTATTATTGGGCCCCGGAGGAGAGGTCTCTGCCTGAGACTAGAATAGAGTGTGGAGGGTGGGGGCACGCAGTGAGTGTGAGGAGGGATCTCTCACCCTAGCTGGTACCCCGGGCTGAGCTCTCCACAGGCCCCAGTCTTGCCTCATTGACCACAAAATGTCCTCTGGACGTTGGCCAAGGTGCGCCCTCCAGCCCTGGCCTGTTGGACCCAATGCCATGCTTCCTCCTTTGCCTCCTGGGTGGGTTTCTGCCTCAGCCCCTCGCCCCGCCCCTGGCCAAGTGGTGAAATGAGCAACTGGTCCCTGGGACCAGAAGCTTCCGGTCCATTTGGATCTTCAATGGTCAGGTTCTTTTCAAACCTGCACAGCAGTGAGCGGCCCCAGCAAACCCTTCTTTCCTGAGATCAGGTCCTGGTGGCTACATTCTTTTTTAACTGTTTTCAGCCCTTGCCATCTGACCTACCCGACCTCATACAGCAGATGATTTGAATTTAACTCCTTCACTCCCTCAAATTTCACTATCAAACTGACAAAGCCAATAAAGAGAGTTCGGCAGGAAACGACAGTAATGTCACAGTGTCCTTGGAAAAAAATACCATAAATAAATCACGTGAATGATACTCTTCTTTTACCAATAACAACCGTCTGCGGCCTTATCGTCAATAAGACTCTCACGTGACAGCAGATAAGCTTGCCCCGCCTTGTTGTTTGGGGAAGATCGGGTTGCGTTTCATGTTTAATGGACAAGCTCTGCTTACCGAGGCCATGGCCGGGGAGATGGGCTCGCCGCCTGCCGCCCAGGAGGTGACGGAGAGGTTGGATGGCACGCATCCTTGTCCTTTGGGCTGAGGTATTCCTGTTGCACCCTTGCTTTCATCAGCAGATACGTGGTCACCTTCGTGATTCTGTGTGAAATGCCACCAAGAAACAAAGCAAACAGCTCTGCGATGACCTTTCCCAGCTCCACCTCCCCCCCCCCCTCTCTCTTTTTCTCTGAAATATTTTTTCCCCCCAGAAAATGTTATCTCCCTTTTAAAGATGTCTGAAAAGTGTGATATACATAGCAATGAAAGCGGCAGAAAACCCCCGGTGTCTGTGTCAAGGGGGTTCCTCCTAAGTTTTCCATGACGTGAAGAGGTTAAATGTAACTATGGAAACGTAATTAATGCTATCAAGACCTTGACTTGAAATTAATGTTTAGAGAGGAATGTAAATGTCACTGTCTCTTGTTTTGATTAGACAGCGTTTTATAAACAATGAATGAATACCGCCCGCTTATCTGAGGCATTTTCAGTACGTGCTTAGGTAGCTGTTAATTCTCTCCTATTCATGCTCCCCAGTAAGTGAATGTAATACTTTTCTTTACAACATACCCCACCCCCACCTTTAAGGGGAAAAAGAAACCCAAACCTATTTTTACTTCTCTTGACTGATTTTATGGCATTTAAATGTAAGTTAGCATCAACTCTTTTTCTGTACTAGTATCATGAAACCAGTCTGCCCCGTTAGTCACTGAACCACGAAGGAAAGTGCCATCTTAGTTTTTCTGGATTACTCGAGGCAAAGATGCTGTCTTATCTCAGAGACACAGCGTGCAAGTGACAGACTACTGATGGGATAAGGAGCATTTCGTAAATCAAAGGGAAAATGTTCACATTTGTGGCGGTGGGCTTGTCCCACCCGTGTAAGGCATAACCAGACAGTTATTTCTTTCCTTCCTTTCAGAGACTGTTTTATCATGTATTTTTGTCCTCCCAAATGGTGGCCATCTCCATGTAATACTTTTAGGACTGAAAGAGAAGCATGAGCACCCTGATTCTAATTTAGATTATCTGTGGTTAAGAGAGTTTTAGCCCAAGGAAGGCTTTTTGATCACAGGTTACTTAGGACAAGATGCTTGAGTGTTACAGTTAAAATATTAATAAATCAATTGTTTGATTATATCACCTACTCCTGAATCACCTTAATGTTTTGTGCTGTGTTTGTTCAGTGATTGAATCAGTATCTGGAATACAAAGTCTATTTATTACCTTCTAACCTTTTCAGGTGACATGAGATGCAAACTCTTTTATCTTATATTGTTTTACAGATTTTAAAATACCTTTTTCACAGCAGAATTCCTCATCTTTCCCTTGGTGGAAAATGGTAAAGGAAAAACAATTTCTCAGAAGCCTTTTCCAGACGACTTGTCTTCAGGGACCCGAGCATACTTGGTTGTCACAGTGTGGCATTACTTCACAAGTGTAGGAACTCTACTTTCTAATACTACTTTTTTCCTAATAATCACCATACGGTGCTCTTAATGATGAAAAGTAGCTCTTACAAGTAGGAAGAGCTTTTTTATGAAAAAAAGAAAGCACGAGAAAAGATCGTCCACAGTTCTCCTAGTTTTATGTTTTCACACATTAAATGCTGGGTGCCTGAGTGACAGGACATTATGTGCGTAGAATAAAAGCACCTGATGCTGCTAATGTGGTTGTTTGAAGAAGCAACTAGAGGAAAAAACACACTGACTCTGAGAAAAGTAATTACCTGAGGAGTTGTATTATTGGTCCCCAACCTAGAAATGAAAGCGAAAACAGAGAGAAAATGACTCACTCTACTCAACACTCATACCCTCAGACCTCCTCCACCCCAGCCTTCTAGGGGAGCCTCTTTGCACAAACAGCTACACCTGAAACATTTTAGCTGTACATTTATACTAGAGACTTCTCATGTAGCAAGCACAGAGCTGATAACTTGAACATCCAACACCCCTCTGGCTCTAGAGAAATGAAAGAATGAAAATATCTTACCTGTGAGAGCTAAAGATTTCCCTCCATTTGTCAAGAAATGAAATCTTCCTGGCTATCTCCTCCAAATCCAGCTCTTGGGAGTTTTGTGCCTGCTCTGAGACCTCCATAGCCATGTAGATAATATCAGGAATTGAAAGAAGGGAGCTGTTATGATGGGACAGCGCGGTCTGGCCGTGGACAAGTGTGGTGGCTGGCACAGACGGCCAGGTGACCAGTGCGACCTCTACTTTTGACCAGCGAGGAGAGCACGCCGCACATTTGCTGCTCTGACTCTCTGTGAGCCCCTACTGTCAGATCATGATGAAACTTTCATCAGAGGTGGAATACTTTATGTGCTTTTGTTCACTGAATAGATGCCATGAATGTTTAATCCAAGACACAGATTTATAAACAAAAGGATTGCAATTACTTGTCTGTATCAAAGCAACTGGGATCATTTAATCGATGAGAGATGCATGCTGGTGGAATGTGATAGTATCTAATGCTGTTATGCCTCCAGGAGTGTTTGTGGACAGAAATGCATAGCTGACTGAGGTACAAGCCATCCTGCTGATACTGAAAAACTGTATCAACTACTGTTGGGTCATAGCAGGCCAAGAGAGAAACTGACCATCAGATATTTGATGTAGATTTTAGTACACAGAAGTTTTGCACAGTTTGAAGGAAGTTTGGCTTGCTTGGTTGGTTTCATGGAGAAATTTAAAAGTATGTCTCTTCCCATTGGCTGAATGAATTGTCGCTATAATAACTGGCATAATAAAGAATACTGATGATTGTGATGGTTACTTTTTTACATGTCAACTTGCTAGGCTCTGTTTTTTTGTCAAACACTCGTCCAGCTGTTGCTGTGAAGGTATTTTTTTAAAGATGTGATTGACATTTAAATAGAGTTTTGAGCAAATTGGATTATCCTTCATGGTGTGAATGAGGTTCATCCAATCAGTTGAAGGTCTTAAGATTGAGAAACTGGAAGGAAAAGGAAGTCAGCCACCAAACAGCCTTCAGACTCCAGCAGCTACAACTCTTCCTTAGGTCTCCAGCCTGCCGGTCTGCCCTGTGTATTTCAGACTTGCCAGCCCTAGAATCGTGAGAGAAGGAGAAAGACAGACAGAGAGAGAGAGAGAGACAGACAGACAGACAGACAGACAGACACACACACACACAGAGAGAGAGAGAGAGAGAGAGTTGTTATGTCCAGTTGGTTCTGTTTTTCTGGAGAACCCTGCATAATACACTGGTGTCTGTCAAAAACAAACCCATAACCAGTTAACAGCGTTCTTGTCGCGTCTGTCTTGGTTGAATACCCAAACTGAACCTCTTTGCCAGGAGGGCACTATCTCTCTACATATTTCCGATCACGAGTTTTATAAGATCCTGGGAATGCTAAGAGGTGAAGGCAAAGAGGCTACGTGGATTTCCTGTGACCAGAGGGGTCAGGGCTGAGGGGACTGGTTTATGCAATATTGCAAAGACCTTGACATGCAGCAGTCACTACCTAAAACAGATGAATTTAAGTGACCACAATTTGGCTCAGGTCTCCAGTTGCTTATGCTAAGTTTTGGTGGTGGTTTAACAATTTCCTATTCATAGGACCCATAAACACCCATTAAATTTATTATTTTTGTTGTAAACACAAAAGGCGTTAAAAATCTTTTCTTACTTCCCTCCTTGAACCATAAATCAAAAAACTTTATTGTTTTCCTCCTTATAATTTTATAGTTTTAATGGCGGTATCAGGATTTACTATTTATTGGGCACTTGCAGTATCAAAGAATTTTATATTTAGCAAGTCATGTTAAAAAATAAATTCCGGGTTTGCCATTTACATTATTTAACAACTCAAAACCAAGAAAGGGGAGTAGCTAAGAAAACTATTTTTTTAAGAATCATTATTAAATATGAGAATTTTTAATCACACAAGAACTTCCTATTTTTTAACAGGTATTCTGCTTTAAGCCAAGCTAGCTTTGTTTAGCCTGTCAGACCTGTGACTCCCCTGCATTCTCTCCCCCAGATCCTTCTACCTGTTCGTATCCTGTGTGTCCTCTGCCTTTTAAACAGCAAGCTCCTTAGGACATTAGGCTCTGGCCAGCATGAAACTCACTGAAAAATAAAGCTTCAGGTCTATCAACCACGATGACCAAGATACAATCACCAAAACGCAGACTAGAATAAGGTTTTAGTCAAACTAAACACCTTGGCCTCAGTTATGTCTCACTCCACGCTTATGAAAGCCGAAATGGCCCCATAAATCACATCCCCTAAAAACTGGACCAAAGCGTGCCATGATTGACACCAAGACCTAATGCCACGATCAGTTGCCTCGCCTTAGCCCCGACCAATCGGTAGAGCCTTCCACCTTAGCCCCGACCAATCGGTAGAACCTCTACCTTAGCCCTGACCAATCGGTAGAGCCTTCTACCTTAGCCCCGACCAATCGGTAGAACCTGCTGCCTTAGCCCTGACCAATCGGTAGAGCCTTCTGCCTTAGCCCCGACCAATCGGTAGAACCTGCTACCTTAGCCCTGACCAATCGGTAGAGCCTTCTGCCTTAGCCCCGACCAATCGGTAGAACCTTCTGCCTTAGCCCCGACCAATAGCAGAGCCTTCAGCCTTAGCCCTGATCAATGGGGAGAGCCCACGACCTGAGCTTCCATTCTAACAGTGATTAATGATTTTCCCCTTGCATAACCTAACGAGCTACTAGCGGCCATGGGGGAGCCAGGTTTTTGCGAGCACCAGCTCACCTGTGTCTCCAGACGCGGCACCTTAAACAGACTTTTTCTTCCTTTGCTGCAGGCTCCAGGAACTCGTGTTTTCTTTGGCTTGCATGCCCAGGGCCAAGCAGACCCCTTCGGGTCTGCAGTAGAACTGTGTGTGTCTTAATTCGCAGAGAATTCTGTAAAGGTAGAAGCGTAAATCCCAGTGATTCGATAACCTACCAATAATCCATTCTGTTGGATTCAAAAAGCATATTTTGAGTGTTTCTTGTGTGGTAGGCACTTGGAGGTGCCCGGGTGAGTGGGATGTGGTTCCTCCTCTTGCAGTTGGAGGAAACAGATGCATGCAGAGGTGAAAGTGCTCCTGAACCGTGGCTCAGGAGGCCGTGGGAGCAAAAGCGACAGGTACAGAGCAGGGCGGTAAAGAGCGTGGCCTCTGGTTCCAGACTGCTTGTTCTGAAGCATGGTTTCAGCTCTTACTAGCTGTGTGGCCTTGGGCAAGTTCTTTAACCTCTCTGTGCCTCAGTTTATTCGTCTGCGAACTGAGGATCATTTCATCACTGCATCTTGCGCAGATGGCACAGAAGGGTCCTGGGCAGGGGGCGGAGTACGGGGCTGTGTGGAATCTGATTGCCTTCTTCAGTGTTTTGAATACCCTTGTCCCTACCCCCTGGCGTAGGAACTCACCTAAAACTCCTGCCCCAAGGCTGCCCCTGAGGCGTCACAGGCGTGGGGCTGATCATAGGGTCTGAGGCAGCAAAAGGAAGGAGCAAGTGGTAGGGACCAGCGGCCGTGGGGGAGGGGAGTTTTGCAACCACGTAGGGGCGGGGCCACGGCAGAGACCACGCCCCCGTGAGGGAAGGGCACGACGTCAGTGCAGGGATCTGTGCCTGAATCCACCGCTTCTGTTCGTTGATAATTACCGACGGTTTCATGAGAAAAGTTAGTATTTATCCCAAACTTGGAAATGAGTATGTTAAAAAGGGTAATGCTGTTGACGTTGGGACGGTTTCCCAGGGAGCGACCACGGCTTGATCACCCTTTACTGAATTTTGTCTTACAGGTAGATTTGATGCAAACTTGGGGTTTGCAAGCCTTCTGACTCGCTGGTAGCATTATCTCCAGTCTTTTGTTCTTGCTGTTTTTCTGTGACAGGGCCTCACAAACGGAAGCAGAATTTTAGAGTCTGATTTTTTTAAACAAAATCTTGTTAGTGTTTAATTAACCTTAGCCCTGGAAAGCTGTTCCTTAGGCTTAAGTTAAATCCTTAATGCTTTAATTATCCTTCCGTTTTCTTTAGTTCTGCTTTCTGTGGAGATGGAAATTTCCTGATTATATTCCTTTCTAAGAGGATTCTGCCCAGCCACCGCACGCACCTAGAAGATGCTGATGGAGTCTCCTGGTGTCCTTCGGGGGTGGGGCCAGGAGGAGAAAGAGGGCAACAGGCCCAGGGCCAAACCCCAGGGCCTCCCTGTGGCTGTGTAGCCTTGCAGAAGCGACTTTGCCTCTCTGAGCTCCACTTTCCATCTCCTTTGACTTCCCTCATAGAATCATAATGACTATGACTTACATGGAAATTCCTAGCCTATGACCGACACTTTCTTGCCTCTTTTTTTTTTTTTTTTTGATATTTTATTTTATTGTTAAATGTACTGTGGTGACATTAGTTAGTAAAAATTACATGGGTTCCAGGTGTACAGTTCTATGTGTGGCCTTGTGTGCTCACCACCCAGAGTCAGGTCCCCTTCCCTCACCATGGATTTGACCCCTCTACCCTCTCCTACAGCCCCTTCCCCCTTACCTTTAGGTAACCACGAAGCTATTGACGTGTGTCCATGATTCTCCTTTAAAAGTTTTATTAATATTTTTTCCTATCTTTTTGTTACATTAGGAGTAGCAGCCTGGGCCGGGGATAGAGCTAGAAGTCCAAAGTATTGAAGTGAGAAGACTGAATGAAGTACTGGTTTTGACAGTGCCCCTGTCACTGGCCCTGTGGCCTTTGGTTGGTCACTTAGTTACTGGCATAAGTTCCAGGCCTCATGTGAAAGGCCTGAAGACCAGTGAATGTTTAAATTTAAAAAAAATTGTATTACAGGGGATTCCCTGGTGGTGTAGGCTTTGGTGCTCTCAACGCCGTCGGCAGTAAAAGATACATTGTTTGAAGCAAAGGCGAGCATTTTGAGGCGGATTAATGGCAATGTGTCCTTTACTGTAATAATTTTTTTTTTAATTTAAACATTTACCGTATTTTTTTATCGCACCTGCATCAATTCAGGTCACACATCGCTCTTGGTGAATGTTCCACGTGAGCTCGAGAAGACTGTGTATTCTGCTGTTGTTGGATAAAGCAGCTGTAGGTGTCAATTATATTCAGTTGATTGATGGTGTCGTTGCGTTCAACGATGTCCTTTCTGATTTTCCGCCTGCTGGAGATGCCCATTGCTGAGCCTTCCACCACGATCGTGAATTCAGCCATTTTTCCTTGCAGTGCCATCAGTGTTTGCCTCATGAAGTTGGGGGTCTGTCGTTAGGCACCTACACATTAAGCATTATGACTCCTTGGAGAATTGACCCTCTATCATCGCGTAATGCCCTTCTTTCTCCCATATCCTGTTGATAAGAAGCAAGTCACGGGGCCCACCCACATGCAAGGGGTGAGAGTTACAAGTATGAGTTGTTGGGGGTGAGGGGTAGGGGCGGTCACCCTAGGGTGTGTCCACTGCATCTACGACTGTGTACTGACAGGGACCGTGAAGGCATCATTTCACCTCTCTGTGCCTCAGTTTCTAGTCTTGTGAAATGGGGACAATAACTTTAACCACCTTATTGGGTGACAGTGAGGAATCATTAATTAGGACCCAAGAAGCTTTAGAACAGTGGCACGTAGCATGTGTTTATGACTTTTGGCTGTTTCTCTTCAAAATGGGGACAACCCCGGTCTGGTCGCCCTCTCAGAATTGTGGCAAAACTCAGGGGGAGGTGGGGTCTCTGTTCATTGACAGGCACCTCACTAGTGGGGTGGGTGACTGTTTTTTAGAGGTCATTGTCCTCATGAGTGTCCCTTTGTGACTCCCTTCCCAGCCTCATGCAGCGACACGGAATGACCAGTGTGCATTTGCGGGTGAAAGAAAGTGGGGGCTCTGCTTCCGTTCCTCGTGTTGGTGCTTCAGCCCTGCGGGCGGCGAGGTGGTTTTCTGCCTTGTTGCAGGGGCTGCCCAGACAACAGAACGCTTGCGGGGCAGCGAGCAACCAGGTGTGGGTTCACTGAATCTGCTGTGTGAGCCTTCAGAAGTCACTCACACTCTCTGAGCCTTGGAGGTTGAGAAGAGGGGGTGGGGGTGGCAGCACTAGGTCATCTCCAGAGGCCCCCACCCCCACCCCGCCCAGGGCCGACCTTCCCTGATTCTGGGTCAATTTGCAGATGGTCCTTAATGCCATGAGGAGTCTCTGCCTCGGGCCCAGGGGCCTCCTTCTGTTTAAGGGTTGGTTGAGGTCTTTGTGTCCTCTCCCTGGCTTCGGATCCTCCAGGTTTCTATGGAACCAAGAACCATTTCGCCCTTCAGAGACAGCAGAAGTCATCCCCCTGGGACATCCACGAGGCTTGGGAGGTCAAAGGGCAAGCAAAATGGGCAGAAGCGGGGTTGTGCGCAAGGCACGGGAAGGGCTCTGGGGATGGCACGTCCCTGCCCTCCCGGGGTACCCCGCACCCTCTGCTGGTCACTTGGGTCATGCCTTCAGTCACTGCTGTCGGTGATGGGGACCACGTGTCCATGGCAGCTTTCCCTGCTTTCCCCCATCTCCTGGCAGCGGGGGCTGTCAGGTTCGTGCCTGCCCTATGGTGGTCCATCAGGGTTCCCTGGCTCTCATAGCTAAATATAAACAACTCGCTCCTGTCCCTATGGGGAAATAAGTTATAAATAACACGTTGGAGCAGTTTTTCAACAGAGAGGCTGTGGTTCCTAGGAGACGGGAGCTATAGTCAGGCTCTCTGTTGTCGTTACGTGTCCATGTGGCACTGAGGATAAGTCCTGCTTTTCTGTCCTTGACCATCAGAGTGGTCGAGTGTACTGGTCTTGCATACTAACATATGCTACTCTTTCCTGCATTTTAAGGGACAAAGACTTGGGTTCTCATTTGACCTATGTCATCGACTTGCTGTGTGACTTTGGGTAGATTAATTCACCTCTCTGGTCCTCAGTTTAATTCTCAGTAAAAGCGATAAGAAGGCTGGACCAGATGAAGGCTTGACAGGTTACAGCCCACAAGCCAGCATGTCTGGTCTGCCATCTGTTCATGCGTGGCCAGCGAGCTAAGAATGGTTTTTGTGTTTTTAAATGGTCAAAAAGTATTTTAACATAACAATCTTTCATGGCATGAAATATATATTATTTCATAGTATAACAATGTGTAATTATGAGGTATAATACGTAATAATATAATGCTTCATGAAAATGATATGAAATTCAAGTTTGTGTCCATAAATAAAATTGGACTGGAGCACAGCTGCACTCATTGGTTTACAACAAGCTGCCTGTGACTGCTTTTGTATCCAGCAGAGCGCGGACGGCCTGCTAAGCCCAAAAGAACTACTCTTTGGCCTTTTGCAAAAAAGGTTCGCTGACCCCTGACCTACGTGGTCTCTTAGGTCCTGGAAACACCATTTTACAAATGGACTGATTCTCAGCACCTCTGTCCCTCAACCTGGGAAAGGATTTCCAGGCCTTAGGTGGATGAGGCCTGAGCTACTCCTACAGAAGATGTGGGACTTCCAGTGAGTCCTGATTAATGTCCTGGCTGACAGATGGCCTACAAAGGACCAGAAATGTCATGGCCCAGGGCAGGATTGGATGCTGGTCTCTGGCCCTCTCCTTGCTCTGGGTTGGCCCAGGTCTGAGGACCAGGGTCACGAACCATGAGCTTGCCCTGAAAGGCTGCAGGTCTGGTGGAGAGATGAGGGACCAGGTTGTCCCCACTGTGACAGAGAGCCTCCAGGTAACAGTGGCTTTAGCAAGCCAGAAGCTCGGGGGGCTTTCTCATAAAAGTCCCCATAACCAATACGTTAAGAGAGACCTATCAACTGATTGCCATGTATGGCATTTATTTGGATCCTGCAAAAATAATAACAATAATTATTATGAGATAATTAGAGAAATTTAAACACTGTATTTGATAAAAATAAAGAATTACTGATTTTCATTTTAGTTGTGATAATGATACCATGATCATGTTTTTAAAAAGAGTCCTTCTCCTGAGATACATACAGAATAGCTACAGATGAAGTGATGTGCTGTCTAGGGTATGAATCAAAATAATCTTCTGGAAGGATCTGAAGTACATGAGGCCATACAGACAAAACTGGCCAGGAACTGATAGTTGAAGATGTACAACAGGTGGGCAGGGGTTCATTATATTATTTTTCTCTCATCGTGTATATATTTGAAAATTTCCATAATAAAACATTAAGCGTATTTAATGTTCACAAGTAGTAATTAAAACTTTTGTATTGTAAGGACATTTGGTCTGTGAAAAATCTCAGAGCCAAAAGTACATTAATTACCATCATTGTAACTGGGTTTATAATAGCAATATTTGGAAAAAAGTTTCCCTATGAGAAAAAAAAATCCTTGAAGAGGAATAGTGCATTAAAAGTTCTAAGCCTTTAAAATTTTAAGTTGATGGGATATACTTTATTAACAATTTTACTATTGGTATAGAATCATTTAAAATGTGAATGTAAATAAAGAATGCATAAAAATTACCAGTAATTCTCTAGCCAAATACACGACATTTTCTTCTGTATTTTTAGCCTATACATCAATCACAGAAACATCTAGTATTTACCATGCCTATTACGGCACTGTGCATGATACATGGCATTTGTTATTTCTTCAACATAACCGTGACGAAATTATTTCTTGGACTTGAAAATAGGTCTGGGTTGGCAGTGGTTGATGGGTAGGTTGTCAATTATCAGGAACCCAGGCTTCTTCCATATTGTGGCTCTGTTATCCTCATGGTCCAGCATGGCTGCTTCACCTCCTGCCATTAACTCTGCATCCCGTTGGAAGAGGAGAAGGGGAAAGAACATGCAATTTAAGAGTGTGACACAGATTTTGTGTATGTCACTCCTGCTCACCTCCCATAGACCAGAATCATGTGGCCACTAATGGGAAGAGAGCTTGGAAATGGAGCCTTTAGCTGTGCAGCCATTCATTCTACGAGAATGCTTTTACTACATTGTAAGGGGAGGCTAGCTACTGGGGGACCATGCATCGCCTGTCTGGGATGCCTTATGGATATGCTTATGTGTGGATTCCAGGAGTCTCCCTCTTGAGCTGAGTCTATTTCTTGCTTTTCTCTCTCCATCTGTATCCCTCCTCCCCTTTCCCTACTTTATTGTAAATAGCTCAGTTGGGGAGCACACGTCACCTCTTGTGGATCTGATCCAGACACCCACTAACCTATTATTCATGCATTCCTCCCCGTGGAGTCACTCATCTCACCCACACCCACACCCACACGACGTATGTGGCTTTGTAGCTCAGGAGACATGGGTTTAAGTCCTGCCTCCTGTAGTTAGCCTGTCTGTGACCTGGTGTAAGTCACCTAAGCTTCATAAGCCTCATCTTTCTCTCCTGGAAGAAGGCATCCTCACATCATAGGAAAGAATCCCTGCTTAGCTCACTGTATATGATAACTGAGGAAGAGCACTGGGTTTTATAAAGGATGAAGCCACTCACTGGTAGGTCTTGTGTGTTGGGGGAGCCCTGGGGTACTGCACTTGCCCTGAATCTGATCACACTGTCCTTTTCATAAAAGGCCCATGTGTCTGCACCTGAGCCCGTCCAGGCGTAGATTCAGGCCTAGGATCTTGTCTCCGACAGGCTCAGTTGTTTATTTTGGGAGTATGCATTTGGGCTCATGTGATGGTGACAGAATCCTATTAGTAGTGGAGGTCTGTAGGGGTCTTCTGCACTGCTGGGGTCCTGGAGTCTTTCCTGAGTCCTAGAGGCCAAACAGTCCTTGTACTTCATGTGATGTCTTTGTCCTTCAATAAATTTCATTTCGATCCAGTTTGTTAGCTTCTTTTCCTTACAAGAACCTCCACTAAGCAGTTCTATTATTGGCAAATTGGGCAACGTTTTGAGCATTTGGTGCCCTTGTCTTGTATATCTGTACCCTTTCATCCGCTCACAGGGAAAGGTAAATTGTGGTTTCTTACTGTTTCCACGTTCTTTTCCAATCAAAATTAGCCCCTAGAAAAGGCTGCAATCATAGACGCTGTAAGAAGTGTGCATTTGCAGATCTACACCTTTGCCAGGATAACTGTGGAAGGCTTAATTCTTAATTACATCACAAGATGTAATTATTTTTTCCTAATAAAATAATTTCATGTATCAGAAATAAAATGAGGTGAACGTTACAGACAAAGGGAAGTGCTTTCAACCCTCTCCACCGCCGCTTGACACCGGACTGGTCTGCTTGCGTGCATGCCCACCCACATGTGTTCATTTCCACGTTTGCACACATCTGCACCTCACACTGTGCCATCGCACATGAGCTCAAGTATTTGGGATTTGAAGGGAGAAGACGTGACTTCTCGTGTTTACCTGGTTGTTTCTCCTTGCCCCTTGAGACACCACTCAAGCGTTTTAGACCTCCTGTTATACGTTGAGTCCTACGTTCTGTCTGCATGCTCCTCACTCACTTCAGATTTTATTCCAAGCTATTGCAACAGGGAAGAGAAACTTCAGTATAAGAGTTAGAACTCAACTCTGAATATAGCCAAAACAGCTATTTCTCACTTCTTACATTGGATCAGTCACCAACTCCTGACTCTTTCTGCTTCATAAACATTTCCAGGTCCCTGCTGGAATCAGCCTCTTATCATCTCCTGGGTGAGTTCCTGTAAAATGTCCTGGATGGTGGCCCAGTCTCTGTTCTTATCCCTCCTCAATAGCCCCCAGCATGGTGGTCTTCTGTCTCGTAAATCTAGCTGGGCCATTGGCTTTCAGTGATCCGCTGGAGAAACTCCCAGCAGGTTTGTGTTTGCTTCCCCCACGTAGCCTCCAGCGCTGGCCTTCCCAGAACACTGAGCACCTCTCCCTGGGCAGCTGGCCTGCTGGGTGAATCTCAGTCCACCTTTGCTGTGCCTTCCCCTGGCTTGTACAGCATGGTAAGCCAACGCTGTCCTCCCTGCCTTTCACAGGTGCCCAGGTGATACGTCAGCTGAGGCAGTGATGAATTCAGCTTGAACTCTGGAGCATTTGTGACTCTCAAGGTGCTGAAGATAGAGCTCTGAACTTCCTAAGTGGGGAGCAGATTTTGAAAGCCCTCAAGATACCCCCTACACAGAAACTTTCAAGAGTGAGCCATTTAAAAAATAGGATGCCAACGTTTCACTGCTAAAAAAAGGGGGGGGGGGTAGTACTAACATTAAAAAAGATGGGAAAAAGGGAAGAAGAAACCTCCAAAATTAGATGACCAAGGAATATCAAGGGCTTAAAACACTGACTGTCCACCTGCTTGTCTCCTTTGGCTGTGTGGTGGTCTGGCACATAACAGGTTCGCAAAGGTGCAAGGTGTGGGGCCACCAGGGTATAGCAGGCCCAGGGAGCCTCTGCTGACCCCTGCATGGCCCGAGTCAGTGCTCCCAATGACAGACTGCTCTGCCTGGTGATACTGCGTTCTCGAGGAATCAGAGGCTGTTTTAGCCATGAGGGACTGTAGAGATCTTTCGGGTGGATCATCTTTCATATAGTGAATAATCCAGTTATGGGTTCGATCTTAAATCTATAGAATGTGGGCCGGGGACCTTACTGGATGCATTGATAAGACGTTTACAGAAGCTGATAAGCATGGGGCTTCTCCTTTTGGGTCAGGGAAGAAAATTTTGTAGCTGGCTACCTAGAGAGAAGAGGACATGTGACAGAGGAGAATGTAAGCATGTGGCATTTGCACCATGCTCGGCTTGCTTTTGAACTTTCTTGTAAGATATGTGACATCCCAGACACAAACAAGGCTAGTTGAGAGCACAGCTGACAATGTGCAACAGAGATCGGGAGGGGCTCTTCCTCATCCCGATTTCCACTCTGTCATAGACCTCAGTGCATTCTGGAACCTTCATGTGGCAGAGCATCCCTCAGGGAGCAATCCTTTTGTCTTGGGAAAGCAGTCCCCTCCTAGAGGCCTCAGAGCCAGGTAAGCTGTGGGCTGCCTTGCTGTGGACAGACTTGTTCCTGAGGAAACAGGAGCACTTAGAAACTTCCAGAATGAAGTGGGAGGGACTGGAGGAGAGGGCAGGGGTGGAGAGCAATGCCTTGGTTCTCAGTTTCACAGGGGGCTGTCTAGTAAGAGCCATTCATATTTGGAAATTAAATTGAGTACAATTGTGATTTGTGCTCACCTACTAGATGTGTGCTCATCTACTGGATTTCTACTCATCTACTACAAAAGTCTAGGGACACTTAGATTAGTTTCAGATGAATAAAGAAAGGTCAGGAAAAGTTAGGTGATGCCCCAACATCACAGAACTGAGGAGAGGACAAGTTTGGGCTTGAACCCCCTCTCTTCCCCACTTCCATAGGCTGGTTCAACTTGAATTCACTTACTGAGAAAACAATCTGTATTTTAGTGGCAGGATAGTTTCTATGATTTTAGGAAACTGATTCAAGTCCTGCGAGCCCTGTGCTTCTTTTACCTTTGCATTGTGCTTGCTGGAAATTTCATCAGTATCTTCTAAGTGATCTGATTCACTCATTAGAACCGTATCAGCATCTTCTCTGGAGTGTTGTGGGCAGTTATTGGCAAAGGTTTGGGAAGATGTGTCAGTACAACAGTTGTTGTGTCTCAAAATAGTCACCCCCTTCAAAAGGGAGGAGTGAAAGCCCACTGGGTTTGTGGTTAGATGGAAACTGAGGAGAAGGGAAGATGGTGGGAAGGGGACTGAGCTTAGGGACTTCAGCAAAGATTAGAAGCAGCCAGATCTCTGGGAGAGAAAGAAGGATTGAAAATTGGCCACATCATTCAGCAAATACCGATTCAGTGCTTAGCACATGTCAGGCACTGTTCTAGGGACTGAGGATTCAGCCGTGCACAAGATAGAATTGATTTAAAGTGAGAGTGTTTGGAGGATCAGGTTACACTTTGTTTACTTCTTTCCTTATGCCTGTATAGTCCTAGGAGGATGGAAAGACTTAGATTTGTAAAATTTATATCTCATCTTGCTCTAAAAAACCTAATATAACTTACAAAGTCATATATAATTCATTAAAAGACTATAAAATAGAAGTGGAAGAGATAGGAAAATAAGTTTTAAAAAATTTAAAAAGCACAGAAACCCAAAACCAAGCCAGGAATAAAGCTAGTTACTAGGATACAACATGCACCTTTAAAATCCTAGACATCATAACAAGTGAGTCACAGATGTGGCTTTAGGCTTCTCAGTGACTAAACAACAGCAGGTGATGGTACCATCCATTGAAACAAACGAACAAGCAAACGACAGCGCTTTGGAAGAAGAACAATGCATCCTAATACGAAGACCAAAACAACATTTCTCTAGTCCTCCAAAAATAAGACACTGTGTGAATGTGCTATAGGACTCTACCATAAGCAAAACACCCCCCTAGTGATTCTGGGAGAGCTGTCACCTTGAATCCGAAGGCTGTGACTTTGTGAGTTCATGTCATGTCTTTAGGCAGTCACTAGGGGAAAGGATGCCCCATGGCATGTCAGTCCCTGTGGCTGCACTTGACAAAAACATTAAACACGTGGTAAAGCTGTGGCTATTGATATTGCCTGTGTCTCAGCCTGAGATAAAGAACTTTAATGGAATTCACAGAATAGCTAGAAGCAAGGTGGTAGGGAGATAAGAGGCTTGATGTCAGCATCTTGCATAGACATGTATGTTTGTAAACATGATCTCAGCTCAGGCCTCTTGGCTCCCCCAGCTCCTTACGTACCTCTGCGTTTGGTGGTGGGTGTGCTGTATGATGTGGGTGAGAGAAGGCCCAGAGCAAGGATGGAAATGGTCTGTCATGTTAGAATAGAATGAGGAGCTGCTTTGCCTATTCGGTAGCGATCATCTAGAGTGCCCGCCCTTTTCTAATGAGCCAGGGACCTCAGCCCCACACCGGGCTCCCTAGTGCTCTCCCCAGAGTACCAGTACCGGGAAGAGGAGCCCCCACAACATCTGGCTGTGGAAAACAGTGGGGATTCTGACTGTTTGGTGGGACAGAAGGCTGTGGGAAACCCAGACATCCTCTAAAAGGGCCCACACACAGACTCACTAATTCGCTCGCAGGCACTCACCCTGGGCTCCGGTGGAGAAACAGTGACTTGGGGGACATCGGAGGCACATGGGGAGAGACTGAGTTGTGTGGCTTTGAGGCGAGGACTAGAGAGACAGTCAACATTTTCCCAGTGTGGGGTCCTCCTGGCAGGTGCCATCTTTCCTGTGTTGAGCCCTCCATGTCCATGGCTAAATCTGAGTCTGCATTGGCTTGGTGAGCTCCACTTGCTATGCCCTGGTGATTCTCCGGGACCCCACCTTACCCAATGTCCCCAATGCCGAGGCACTTTCTTGGCAAGCACCCAGCCTCTCCCACATTGCACTCTTCATTGGAAAACTGTCAGGGATTTGAATGTCCCAGGTGGGCAGTGGCTCACCTTGGTGAGCTCTGAGACTTTTGCTGAGTAGCTCCAGGCTCAGCACTGGCACCATATCAGAATCTACATTAACCTGGTGACCACCACTCCTCCCACCCCGGTAACTCCCTGAGACCCCACTTCACCCAACTTGCATCCTCCATGAGGCTTTATCGGTGACTTAACTTTATGGGAGGTGGCAGGCAACAACAGGCCTTGGGGTATCCTGGCTTTTGGCAGGGCTACCCCAGGCCTGGTACTGGTGGCAGCCATCCTAGGTTTGCAGCACCACCTCTCCTACACATCTCTGGGCTTAGCACAGGAAATGACCAACCACAGATCCCTTTGTAGCTCTTACCACGTAGTCCTCTATTGGTCCAAGGCTGTGGCTGACCTTGGCCTGTACTGGAGCCCCTCCCAAGAGGCCCCAGAACCAAGATACTTGAAGGTTGGCTTCAAGTCACCCAATTAGCCCCACAAGCAGCACACCAAAGGGTGGTCTCAACAAGTACTCAGGTCTGCTGGACTGAATCCCGCTCCATGGGGTAAGCCCTTGCACAGCAGCCAATAAGCTGTGGACATGGCCAAATTCCACGGCCAGTCAGTCTGAGGGTCAGTCCCACTCACTGATGTGCCAATAGCAATTAAGGGTCAAGTATAACAGAAGGGCACATACAAGAAACACTCCAAGACTGGGACATGTAGCAGATCTACCCAATACATAGAAACAAACATGGGACAGGAATCAAAATGAGGAAACAAAGAAATACGTCCCAAGTGAAAGAACAAGAGAAAACTCCAGAAGAAGAACTGAATAAAATGGAGGCAAGCAACCTCTCAGAAACAGAGTTCAAAACAATGGTTATAAGGATGTTCAAGGAACTTAGTGAGAACTTCAATGAAGAGATAACAAGTGTGAAAAAGGATGTAGAAACCACAAAAATGAACCAGTCAGAAGTGAAGAATAAAATAACTGAAATGAAGAATGCACTAAAAGGAATCACCAGCAGACTAGATGAAGCAGAGGACTGAATTGGCAATTTGGAAGACAAGGTAGCAGAAAACACCAATCAGAACAGCAAAAAGAATTTTTAAAAATGAGGATACTTTGAGAGACCTCTGGGACATCAAGCATAATATCGTTCACTTCATAGGGGTTCCAGAAGGAGAAGAGAGAAGGCAAGAGATCGAGAACCTATTTGAAGAAATGATGACTGAAAGCTTTCCTAACCTGATGAAGAAAATAGACATACAAGCTCAGGAAGTGCAGAGAGTCCCAAATAAGATGAACACAAAGAAGCCCACGCCAAGACACATTACAGTGAAAAATAACAAAGGTTAAAAATAAAGAAAGAATCATAAAAGCAGCAAGAGAAAGGCAGATTATTACCTACAACGGAGTTCCCATAAGATTGCTGATTTCTCAACAGAATGTTGCAGGCCAGAAGGGATTGGCATGAATAATCAAAGTGATGAAAAGTAATGACCTATAGCCAAGACTACTCTACCGAGCAAGACTATAAAATTGAAGGACAGAGAAAGAGTTTCCCAGACAAGAAAAAGCTAAAGGAGTTCATCAGCACCGAACCAGTATTACAAGGAATATTAAAGGGACTTCTTTAAGATGAAAAGAAAATGAATAATAAAATGCTGAACACTATGTATCTATCAACAATTACTTTAAATATAAATGGATTAAATGCTCCAATCAAAGGTAGTGTGGCTGAGTGGATAAGTAAACAAAACCCCTACATGTGCTCCTTACAGGAGTTTCACTTCAGATCGAAAGACACCACAGATGGAAAGTTAACAGGATGAAAAAAGATATTTCATGAAAATGGGGGGGAAAAAAAAAGCTGAGATAGCAATACTTACAGCAGACAAAATATACTTTAAAACAAAGGGTACAACAGGAGACAAACACCCAGTAATCGCACTTCTGGGTATTTATCTGAAGGAAGGCAAAACACTATTTTGAGGGGACGTGTGCGTCCGTATACTCATGGCAGCACTGTTTCCAGTGGCCAAGCTGTGGAGGCGGCCTGCGTGTCTGCAGATGGAGGAATGGATAGAGGAGGAGGTGCATACCTACGAGGGAACATTGTCGACCAGGGAAGGGGATGGGCTCCTGCCATCTGCAGGGGCGTGGATGGACCCGGAGGGTGTTGTGCTGAGCGGAGTGTGTCAGACAGAGAAGGATGGGTGCCCTGTGATTTCGCTTATATGTGCAATCTAAAGAACAACGCACACACACAAACAAACAAAATGGAAACAAACTCATAGATACAGAGAACATCTTGCTGGTTGCCAAATGGGAGGGGGTTGGGGAGATAGGTAAAAAACGGGAAGGGATTGGTTGGTACACAGTAGTCAAGAATGTGGAATAATAGCCTAAGGAATGTAGTCAGTAATATTGTAATAACTAGGTGTGGTGTCAGGTGGGGACTAGATTTGTTGGGGTGATAGCTGGGAGGGGGCTGGGGTCAGTGTGAAAAGGTGAAGGGAATAAGAAGCACAAATTGGTAGTTACAGTCATGGGGATGTAAAGTACAGCATAGGGAAAACAGTCAATGACACGGTGATAAATATGCATAGTGCTGAGTAGGTACTAGACTAGTCAGGGGGATCACTTCATAAATTATATAAATGTCTAACCACAATGCTGTACACCTGACATTAATATAAAATAATATTGAATGTCCACTGTAATTGAAAAGGCAGGAGGAGATGATGGGGAATAAGAGGTCCAAATCTCCATGTAGTAAACAAACAGGTCACAGGGACGTAATGTACAGCACAGGAAATACAGTCAATAATACTGTGATAACGTGATACGGTGTCAGATGGTTGCTGGACTCACCATGTGATCACTGCTTTAGGCACACAAGGGCTGTCCAGAAAAAATTCAGCCATGAATGCCTCTATTTTTCATGTTACATGGCTGGATACTTTCTGGACAGCCCTCATATACATGTTTATTAAATATGGTGTACGCCTGAAAGTAATATAATGTTGTGTGTTAGCAATATTTTAATAAAGTATCTAAAAAAAATAAAATAGAATAAAGCTGGAAAAAGTAATAAATTGAAGCTTTGAAAAGAAAATAGGAAGAGACAGTCTTAAAGGATATTGTTTTCTGCTATCAACCAAAGATCGAGAAAAAAACAAATCTTTTCCTCTTTTTATACTTCCTTCCCCTCATCTTCAGTGCCTCATGCACAGTGGCGAGATCCATTGCAGATGCAAGATAAAACCTTCTGAATGAATGAGAAAGACTTTATTGTCATTTGGAAAGTGTGGCGAAGGACACCAGCCTAAGCAAAAGTATTTATTTACTCTTTAGATACTGATGCAGAGAATTCTCTCTCTGTGGTCCACTGCGGTGGGTGATGGGTGATGTGGCCAGAGGACCACAGGTTCGAGAACGGCGGCCCAGACAGCGGCCCACTGTCAGCAGTGTAAGGTGCACATGGCCTCCAGCTACCCCCCCAGAGGCCTAGAGATGCGCCTCACCAAGCGGCAGGAAGCAGAAGAGCTTTTGTGGAGAAGAGGGCCTTGTTGGCCAGGCTGAGACAGGCTGAGCGGCAGTAGCAGATGGCTCTGCACAGAGTTCACTTGTCCCTGTGGTCACACGCCCGTGCAGGTCATGAGGCCCGCCTCTACTTGCAGCCTCGTCATCTGGACCCTCCGGCCTCCAAGGCCGGCGAAGACAGAGCTGGGGGGTCGCATGGGATGTTTTTCAGGGCTGGGCCTGAAAGTGGCATGGACCACTTCAGCCTACATTCCACCAGTCCGCGTGGGCCCACCTGCAAAGGAGCCTGGGAAATGTAGTTTGGCCGTGCGCCTAAGAAGAGGGTGGTAAGGGGCACATCGTATTGCCTGCCATAGAGGGCCCGTGGGGAAAGGGCGACAGCACAGGGGTAGTGCAAAGTTGAGCACCCACACGGCAGTAAATAAAAGGGTGTTCACCAGCTTCTTTTGGGGTCTCCGGCCTGGGATGAGTGACAGACCTTGTTCTCCTCTCAGGCACATTCCTCATTACACTTGGTTAAATGGAAGGATGGCGATTTAAGTACAAATCAGAGAGCGAGGCGGCCTGGGATCCACACCTGAGTCAGGTACGACGCATCATTTTGCCCGGGTCAAGTCCATGGCAAATTGGAACCCGAGGAAATTGCCGGGACAGGTGAGCAGCTCATGCACCCCGAGAGTGCCTGTTTCCGGTAGCGACTCCCGCCCGGGTCACCGCCCCCGAGCACCCACCGCCTTGCCAGCCAGACCGAGGCGGGAGGGGGCAGGGCAGGAGGGGGCGCCTGGGGCTCACTCGCCCCGGCTGATGGGTCTGCGGCCCACAGGGGCAGCAGTGGGCTCTGCTGTCTACATTCTGTTCTCGGTCAGAGCGGGTGGGAATCCTTCAGGCCGCGATCCCAGCAGACGAACAACAGCCCTTTCGGGCACCTGCCTTTGTGATTGGGTGGCTTTCAGAGCACCTGTTGTCCCCCACCCGGGTCTCCACAACCATTGTCTGATCCTGGCCTTCCGGCCCTGCAGGGGACAGTGGAGGTTTGTGACTGGGGTCATTGGTCAGTTCCAGGCTCATTCGGACTCTCCCAGCAGCCCAGTGGGCTCTGGGTTGGGACGCAGCAGGTGTGTGTGTCTGGGTGGGAGAGTCACAAAGTCTGTCCATCAAAGTGTAGGTTTACTGTGTTTACGTTAGTGTTTTGATTGGCCAGAGGGCTTTTCCTAAGGGGGGATTTCATCCCAAAATCCAGGGCCCCAGACATGCTCCGTCCTTCTCTCTGCCTGTTAGAACAGGTACCTTTTTCTCTAAAGAATGACCAGCGTGGCTCTGTCCCTTGTCCCTTACAGGTGGGGGGGGGGGCTTATCCACCTGGAGCCATGAACAACTATCTCAGTGAAGGGAGTTGGGAATGGGCACCCAAAGAGCCCACGCTCCAAATTATCTAGGCAGAAGACGTCAGGGACAGCCAGGCGGTCAGAAAAACGCCTGGTCTCGAGGCAGCATTTCCGAAGGGACACACTGTTCACCGATACTGGCTCTTATTGGCAGGGGAGACGTTGAGGAGGATTGAGAGGGAAGTTACAGCTCCCTGCGCCCCACCCCGCCCCACCCTGCCGCTTGGCCCCTGCTCAGGTTTTGAGAGGTCAAGGGTTGGGCCCACGATCCATTCTAATGGCCAGCGCCGCTCACCGGAAGTGCTGCAGCCCAGTGCGCCGCGTGGACCCTCCTTCCCTCTGCCGGAGTTCACGGGGGACTGGCTGCTGCTCCCCCTGGAAGTGGGCAGAGTGGGGGGAGAGGAAGTGCCCTTGGGTTGTACAACGTGGGTGCCACCCAGCTAGACCGACCAAGCTTGAGTGCTTGTGAGCTGGGCAGGTGGGACCATGAGAGCAACAGACCTCTGGCAGCTGGAAGCGCCTTCCCCCTCTTCCCCCTCCTCCTCCTCCCCCTCCTCCTCCTCCCCCTCCTCCCTCCCTTCTCCCCCCTCCTCACCTTCCTCCCCCCCTTC
>PVJL010008811.1:0-63133 GCA_004026885.1 Lyroderma lyra
CCCCCCCCCCCCCCCCCCGCACTGTGAAGGGGACACACCCATCGGGTTCATTCCCTCAGAAACGCAGTTTGATAAAGTTCATTCTTGCTCATGGAAAAGTTCCAGCCAACACTCCAGGGACAGAGCAGGGTCAGCCAATTTTCAGAAGGAACGGTCAGCATGGAGGGCGCTGCTGACCGACAGGACATCAGGGGATTGGCCAGGCTCTTCCTCACAGCCATGCCCTCTGCCAGCCTGGGGACTCCTGGGAGTCGGTGAGTAGTGTCCTGGGATATTGCTCTGCATTTAAGGAGCCCCAACTGAAGTCCAAGCCAGACCCGCCTGAGATGAACAAGAGGTCAAGGCTGGGTGTGGGTCACGCCAAGCATCAGGTCCAGTCTGCATCAGCCTGCGGTGACAAGGGTCGCTGGGCCAGGACACGATGTCCTGCTCTGGCCTCAGTGACACATTTCATAGACTTCGGATCTGCTGACCCAAACAACCCAGTTTTTGGTGTGGAGACAGGTTTACCAGTTGTCAAGAAACAGAAACATATTTAATGGGGATTAAAAGCCAAAAGGGGTTGATGCAAAAAGGGAAGAGAAGGTTGTCACCAGCGGAAAGGAGGCCAGTATTGATTTTATTGGTAAAATAGAACTATTTACTGTTACGACGCTTTTATTTAGCACCTACTCTGTGCCGTCGTTCTCAGCACTTCCCATTCATAGATTATGTTGAAAAGTGCCCGTTATTATTTCTGGCTTCCCAATGTGAAATGGAAGCTCAGAAAGGTAAGAAAATTTGAACGAAGGCACCCAGCTAGGAAGTGAAGCGGTCGGATTCACCTCCTGTTGGACCGACTGGATAAGCGGTACTTCCCTGCCCCAATCCTTATTTTTTTTAAAGTATCCAAACACGTGAGAGCAGGAAAACATGTCAGAACAAGGGACTTGTCACTGTCACTTTTCTGGCCCTCTTTATTGACGCCGTAGCTCCTTTTACAAGAGTGTCTGACTTCCGGATAACAGGTGCGTGAGCATCCCAAGAAATAGGGCAGAGACAAAAATCCTCGAACCCTCTCCTTTACATCGGAAGCAGGGGATTGGCCAGGCTCTTCCTCATAGCCATACCCTCTGCCAGCCTGGGGACTCCTGGGAGTCGGTGAGCTGTGCAGGGTGCTTTCCTGCCACCTTATTTACAATAAAGCATTATTGTCACCTCCCCATTTTAGCGATAAGACAGCTAAGGTTCACAGAGGTTCGGTCATTTCCTCAGGGCCTTATCAGCTAGTGACCTGCAGACCAGGATCACAAACCAAGGTCAGTCTGACACCTGAGCCATCTTTCCTGAGCCCAGGTAGCCTGTCCCCCAAATCAAAAAGCACGAGAGATGCTTTACTGACCATGGCTGCAGGTTTCAGTTAGGAAGTACTTTAGAGAGTGATCCAAGAAAGTAGAGTCGGGTGATAGGGTTATCTGCACTGTCATTAACATTGTTCTGTGTCTACATAGGGACGGTGGCTATTGTACTGATGAGGTCCTTGCTTTTAAGGACTCATCTTGGTCGAAAGTAATTGCAGTGACAACCCTGCACAGCTGGGACTCACGAGAACCAGAATGGTCAGCTGTGTGTCTGCATGGATACATGTGTGTATATTTATATGTGTGTATACGTCTCTATTTTCAAACTGTGACTTACTGTTTAAGTATTCCTACTGCCGTTTCTGTGACTAAAAAATACATATGAAAAAATAAGTCTTGGAGTTTCCCAGCAGCGAGAAAACAGCTCTTGGGCAAACGGTCACGTTTTACCGCATCCCTCATTGCCCCCATGATCTGTGTGTGTGCAGTGGGAAGGGTTTGCGTCGCCCCAATTGCATTTCTAACTTTGCTCCTTAAGGGCCTAAATCACAGCAGAGCGACTCCCCGGAGGCGATGGGTATCTCGTATATTCAGTTGTGATCAGGCGGTGATGGAGCCCTGAGCACGTCCATTAAAGTGCAGATGGTGGCGATGCAGTCCCAGCTGTTTTACATGTCTGTGACAACACACATCGCTAAAAGTTTGGAGATGCACTTAGGAATGCTGGGGTTCAGACAAGACCAATGCGACCAGTGTGTTCAGGCTGGAAGCACCTCACGTACAGCTAAAAGGAGACGTTAGCATTCATTCCCTCATTCATTCATTCAGTGCCTTTCCATACTCCCACTTGAGGTCGGGGACTGTGTGTCCTCGGACCCGCGCGCAGCACCTGGCACGTGCTGGGAACTGGGTGCACGGGGATGGCACATGGAGAGCGGGATGGACGGTGCCTGCTGCCGGCTGCCCTGGGGACCACGGGAGGCAGGGCGTGTTCGGGGGGCTGGGTGATGCAGTGGGGGCGGCTCTGACTGCGGGAGCCGAGCCGGCCGTTCCACACCGGACCCCTCACCGGACCCCTCGCTGGACCCTCTGAGCCGCAGTCTCTCAGCCGCAAAGCGTGGTCCATAGCGGTGATGATGACGTAACGAGTGACACGCGTGTCGCGGGCGGAGCGTTAGCCTGGAGCTCGGCGCGTGGGGAGCCCTGCCCAGACCCTGTTATTAGCTGGGTCTCAGCTTCCTCACGAAATACAGGGCGATCGGCAAGGCTGCAGTCGGAGCTGGGGTCGGGCCGTGTGTCCACACGTTTTCCTTATTTCGTTCTGATTTCAAAATCGCAGCTGCAAGGCGGACGTCACCAACCTCAGCTGAGTGCTTTTTTAGTTTAATCACATGCTGCCCGACCCCCCAGCTTTCTGCTTTTTGTGCTTTCATTTGATGCTGTCATTTGATTCCACATTCGGCTTCTTTATAGCCAGGAGGGTGTCAGGTTTTACTGTCTCCCAGATCAGCGTGTGTGGGGCGCACGCTCAGCGGTATGAATAGTTGTACAGACAGATGGATAGAATAAAGAGAATGACACATGTGACATCCTCCAGCCAAAGCCCCGTCTTCCACTACCCCTCAAAACGCATTATGGTTTCATAATAACAATCAAGGGGACAAGTCATTCCAATAAAAAAATAATTGCTACGTGAATTGTTTCCAAGAAAACCTCTATCTTGATGCATACTTTTTTTTTTTTTCAAAATTGGAAGTTAGATTGTGGAGCCCTATGGATACCTTAGAATGAACGTGTAGACCTTGGGGGAAACGTCTGATGGTGATCAGGTGGCTGAAGTTTTGGCAAAATGAGATTTGGGTTGATAAAAAGAACAACAGACCCTAAATGGACTCACTTGTGCTAAGCCTCCACCAAGATCTAATACCTAGTTAACTGTAGTTTTAGCCTCTCTCAGGAGCAGAATTTTAAACCAACGAGTCTGGAATTTCCTGGTCAGCACTAGTGAGGTCATCTGCAGGTAGGGCCTCCTGCCTTCCCCTAAGGGAAGGCGATCTTGCTTGAAATAATCTATTAACTTTCTTGTCCCCCCCACCCCTTTCTGCCTATAAAAACCTTCCATTTTGTACCATTCTTTGGGACCCTCTTGTGCTTGCTAGATGGGGTGCTGCTTGATTCACAAATCACTTAATAAAGCCAATAAGATCTTCGAATTCTCTTGGTTGAATTTGGTTCTTTAACAGAATGAAATGGCCAGAGCACTTTCTTATGAAGGTGAAGGAGTAGAGCTGAGATCTCCATCGCCCCCACTGATGAAACGGCAAATGGAGAAGCATCCGATGCATCCAGAGGCCCAAGCTCTAGCTGGGCCTGGGCTCTTTCCCAATACAGAATTGTGCAAAAATGACACCTGAGGAGATGAAAAAGCTGGCACCGAGCCCCCGTACGGCTTCACATGTTATATTCTATGGAGGAGAGTTCCAGGTCTGCGTGCTAAAGCTGGCCGCTCTTGTCCTTCACACGGTGCTAGCCAAGTGGGTAACTCAGTCCATCCCACAAAACGGGAGAGGAAGGGGCTAGAAGCAGGCTTATGGAAAGCAATGAGAGAGTGTCGGCTTGCTAACAAAAGAGGAGACAAAATAATTGAGAACCAGATTTTTAAAAATATGTGATCAAAGCAGGTCACCCGTCTGGGTGGGACTATGTAATGGATGGACAGACATCCCCGCAAGCAATAAAAGCCTTAAGGGCACCGACTGTGAGAACTCAGCACTAGCAGATGCTCTACGACCCCAAGACACCACTGGGTGCTTGCGCTGGTCCTGTGCTCAGTGAACTGTTTCAAAGGCAGGAGGGACGCAGTCCATTTTAGAAGTGGCTGGCAGAGCCATTTAATCTCCCGGGCCTCGGATTTCTTATCTATGAGGCAAGGATGACTCACGTGCACAGATAAAGAGGAAAGGGGGAAAGGAACTACAGTATGTGCTTAAGTGTTGCTGTTATTAGAGGAAGTGTTTGTTTAACTATTTTTGGTTGTTTGTTTATCCTGGAGATACAAAAGACGTGCCAGTACTGGGGGGGAAGGGGGCAGAAGGAGATGCATGCTATAGATGCTACACGCGGTCACCTACCCGGGTCTGCACTACACGTTCCTCACCAAGGCAGCCACTGTCCATCCTCCGTGCCGGGGTCCACCCTGTCCCCTCAGCCGGGAATGCCTTCACACCCTCCTGGGCTGGGCCAACTCCTCCTCCCTGTTCCCAATCTGTGTCCTAAACAGCAGGGCCGTGAACTCACAGCACATCCACGCGCTGGGCTATGACTCAGACTTTGAAAGTGTAATTACACCTTCCAAAGTCAGTGAGAAAAACCAACATAAGTGACAACATGATAGCAGTTTAAGAGGATGGTGGCAGGGCTCTTAAGTGTGGTCTGTGTCTCATGCCTTGCTTCAAAAGAAGGGAGTACAGAAAAGCAGAAACATTAACTGGATAGCGGAGACACCTGCAAACTCTACCTGAGCCAGGTGATCACCGTTAAGCTCGTCAGGGATAAGTCATGTTGACCCATCACTCTGACAGAGGATCACCTCTGGGGTCCTCGTCCCGCAGACTCCAAACCCCAACTAACCATGAGGAAACAGCCTATGGACACCAGTTGAGGGACGGTCTACAAAACTCCTGACCAGTGCTGCTCAAAACTGTCAAGGTCCTCAAGGGTGAGAAACTGTTAGGGACCAGCGGACGCTCAGGAGACATGACTAAACGTACTGTGGTGTCCTGGAGGGGATGCTGGGACAGAAAAGGGACAACAGGACAAACGAGTGGAGTCCCAATCAAGTGTGCAGCCTGGTTGACAGTCACGTGTCAACCTTGATTTCCTACTTGTGACCCATGTACCATAATAATGCAAAATCATGAGAGAAACTGGGTGTGGGGTATATGAGAGTGCTCTGTACTATCTATGCAACTGTTTTGTTCATTTTAATCTTAAATTAAAAGTTTAAGTAAAAATGGAAGGTTGTACTAAAACCTGTTTATAGATCTATTTTTTTTCAGTAGAAATGAGCATTACAGTGATGCTCTAAGGCAAAGGTGAGGGACTTGTGACAGGAGGCCCCAGCGGAGGGCAGGCCCGTCCCCGTACGGTGATGCCACACACACGATCCCTCCGGCAGAGGGAACAGACACAAACCACTGCAAAGTTACAAATTTATTGGTCTGGAAATAAATACAAATATCTCATTAAGAAACTCTTCTAGAAAGACTTGTACACAACAGTTTCCTGTCTCGATTCAGCTACTCCTGCCCTGACCCCTGACCTTTCAGGAGGAGCCTCTCTGGTGGTAGGTGGCAGGTTGTGGCCGCTAGTCTGAGTCATTACCCCTCAAGCTACCCAGAAGGCTTGACTACGTCCTTCTACCAACAATAAGGACCCAGAAACCCCCGGGTCCCCGCGGCTGATTCACACTGCTCCATTCGTGCTCATCAGACTTCCTATAAGATCCACGGTTAGCCAAAAATGAAAATCAAAAGGCAGTAGTAGTACAGGAACTTGACAGCTACGCTGACATTGTCCCCAAATGTCAGTGGTGCCGCCCCATTCAGAGGAGGAGGTTAGAGGGGAGGGAAGACGGGGCGGAGGGGGAAGGGGAAGGTAAGGGCACGGGGTACATGGTCGGGAATCCTCCCATCTTCTCAGCCACCCCCCCAAATTGAACCCCCCACCCTGTACAAGAGCAAACAGTTCTATGTGAACATCCAGGAATGTGACCAGGTCAAGTTCAGGTTCAAGGAAGCTGGATTTAACTCAATGACGTGAGATTCCTGGGAACCAGGATGGGATCAGCTGAAATCACAAGGGCAGTGGTCCCATCACCACAGGAATTCCTTACATCTAGTACTCAAACCCCACCCCCACCCAGCCCCCCGCCCCCCAATCGCACGGGACGCATGGCAGCCAGCACAGCGGTCCGGAATGTCCCTCCACTCCAAGGCAAGCCACTGCAAATCTATGAATGAAATAATCACTCATTCATGTATTCGGGCTGGGAAAGGGGCCGTGGAGGCGGCGGCGGAGCGCAGAGCCAAAAAGCCTTAAATCCAGGGCGCCGGACGCTGGCCGAGACCGTCCCTTTGCAAAGCCGGGGGTTTCGTTGCCTGCTATCATGTCCATTAAAAAAAAAAAAAAAAAAAAAAAAGCTAGGGGAAGCAGGCTTGCATGCTTCGGCACTAAAACAGGTATCCACCTATGCCCAGACCCGAAAAGCCTATCACCATCTCAAGGCAGCGACCTAGATGTGCTTTCCCAAACTCCCGTCTCCGCGGAAATCCCACCTGCGTCCCGTTTCCTGTTTTCCTAGTAAAGAGTCACCCACGGTCCCCGCTGCCTTCCTCCTCCCCAGGGCAGAAAGGAGTTCAGTTTCCAGAAACCAAAGGGTCAGTTTGGAGAGGAGTTGGAGAGGAAACAGGACGTGGATGGGCTGGGCTTCCAACGGGAGGCCCCTAGGACCAGGAGGCCCAGGTCCGCCCGAGGCCCGATGGGCAAGTGTCGCCTGCTGCGTTTCTTGTTTTCAGTTTGGTGTCGCTAAGGGATAATGAGGGAGTGGCCGCTAGGAACACAGGACACGGGACGCTTCTTGCCCTTTGGTCCCCCTGCCCCGCCCTCAGCGAGGGCGCCCGTGACCGACCCCGTCTAACTTGGTCATCACCAGAGCTCACGCTTACAAACTAGGCTTTGGATTAATACCGAGTGCAGCAGGGCAGGGGCGAGGGGGACGGGGAGCACAGGCGGCGGGGGGTAGCTGCAGCGATCCCGGGGTCCAGGGGGCGGCTGCCCGCCTAGCAGAACACTTCCATGGACTTGGGCCCGGCGTTGTTCCCAGTGGTGCCGGAGTTGGGGGTGATGTCCAGGCGGGCACCCTCGCTGGTGTGGGAGCGGCTGCGGGTGCCCTCGCTGGTGTGGGAGCGGCTGCGGGTGCCCTCGCTGGTGTGGGAGCGGCTGCGGGCACCCTCCAGGGACGTGACGCTGGAGCCCGAGGCCGTGCGGGAGCGCATCAGGCGGGTCATGCTGGCAGAGGGCACTGGGGAAGGAGGAGAGGGCCCCTGAAATGGTGGGAGGAGGCTAGGGGCCCCTGCACGCCCGCATCTGTGTGTCCCAGCCACCCTCCCAGCAATCCAGCCACTGGGCTCCCTGTCATCGCTGTATCCGCTCACAGAGGTAGAGGCCCAGGCCCAGGTGGGGTAAGTCCTGGCTGCAACCACACGGTGGCTGGGACCAGAGCTGGCTCTGAACCCCAGTTCTGCCACTTGCTGGACAGCCGTGTGAGTTTGGGAGCATCCCTGTCTGAGCCCTCTGGCCACATCTATAAAACAGGGGCACTAATATGCGCCCCGTGTGCCTGTCCACCTCCCCGTGCTGTCAACCAGCCCAGGACTAGGGAGGACACTCACTCCAGGTCAGCTGGTCTAGTCCCTGCCTGCCACAGGTGGGAAAAACCGAGGCCACACAGCGAGTTTGTGGCCGAGCTGTCAGTGTCGTCTCTTCCCCAGGAAGTCTGTGACCTCTCAGGAGCTATCAAGGGCACCATCCATTCTCGGGGGTTTAAAACACCCTTGCATGTGGCAGGTGCCCGATAATGTAGGATGAAGACCAAATGGTCCTCCTCAAATTCATGGGCACTGGAACCTCAGAATGTGGCCTTCTTTGGAAAGGGGGTCTTTGCAGCTCTATTTAGGTGAGGTCACAGTGCAAGAGGCTGCGCTGTCATGCAGTGGCCGGTGTCCGTAAGAAGAGGGGACACATACACACACACACAGGCAGAGGAGACTGTGTGGAGACAGGCGGAGATTGGAGCCATGCAGCCACTCACTCAAACCGGGTTCAGGCATCGCGTCCCCAGTTCGCACCCCCGGCCCTCCGCCGCCCCCTGTGGGAGGTGCACACTTACTGTAGCCCATGCCCTGCACGAAGTACTTGAAGGCCTCGGCAAGCTTGGCCGGCTGCAGGAGAAAAGGGGGGAACAGCACTGTCAGGTGCCAGAGGTCTAGGTCATGACCGGCCACACAGAGCTGTGCACGTGGTCACCTTCGGTAAAGAGCTTGGCCCAAGAGAGAAGGCCCCCACGTGGTGATAGGACAAGGCACACGAGTAAATCAAAGGTCACAGGGTAACCACAGGGACTGAAATTAGCTCTGGCTACAGAGAAGTTTACATCACGGAGAGCTGGGGCAGCTTGGTCCCATTCCTGCATCTGGGAAGCATGGACCAAGTGCCAGCCCTAGGTCGAGGGGTTCTGTGACGAAGATTCCGTTAGATAAAGTGGCTGGCTGGGTGGGTGGAAGGAAGAAAGGATGGTGGATAGACAGACAGATGAAAAGGAAAAGGGGGTGGACGCAGGGAAGAGGTGAAAGCAGAAACGGCGCCCCTCACCCCAGCCAGCCTACGGCCCTGGAGTCACACCGTCTCGCCAGGGGCCTCTTAGCAGCAGGCTGGATGGGTGAATGGGCACGTCACTCAGGCACGTGCTGGGAGCCCATCTGTTCCCTCGGGCGACTGGGACACCCCCTTCCTCCGTGGCTACTCCCAGCTATCAGATGGGCAAACCCCCAGAGCAGATAAAAGGCTGAAAATACCTTTGTTCTTTCCTAGTGGGAGCAGAGGGAGACGCTGCACTCGGGCAGCGGGTGGCGACGAGAGCCACCGAAGGCCACTGTGCCTACACGTCAGTGACAGGGGACCCACAGCAATGAGCCAAGACCCGGCATCTGCCTGATGCAGACATCGGCTGCTCAGGTTGTCCTGAAGGCCACTCGGCCTCTTCTTCAGACGCCGGGTGACAAACTTCACTGCCCCACTGTCACACAGAAGGCTTTTTCTGTTGGGACAGCTCCAGCTGCTAAGATTTTACTGTGCCCAGACGGACCTCAAAGCCACATTCCCTCACCACCGAGGGCCTCAGGGCCAAGACTCTCCCTTTCCTACCAGACAGCTCTGAAACGGGCGGGGCCCCATGAAATCCATCAGAGAGCCGACCCCTTGTACACCGAGAAGCTCCTGGAACCCCACGTGGAGAGCCTGTGGTCCCTGGGGTCGGGCACACCTAGATGCTGGTGCACGATCACCTAGCTATGTCCCCTGCACAAATCCCTTTACCTCTGTGGACCCCAGGATCATCTACTCCCCAGGGGTTTCTGGGGGATCCAGTGAGCCCTCATGTGCAAGCCCCAGTTATGAACAGGTACAAGCCCACAAAGTGCCATCAGATGTCACAGCAGGGTGGGGGACAGGCAAGCAGTGAGGGAAAAGGCGGGGATGGATCACAGCAGTGCATGCCCACCCGCTGGGGAACGGTGACAGGAGGGACCCACCTGGGAGATCTGCGGGAGGCCGCCACAATCCGCCATCTGGAAGAGAGGGAGGCTGGTCAGTGCCAAAGAAACACCTCAGCAAGGCGGTCCGGGCTCTGTGAACCGTGGGCCCCCACCCTGCCGCCGTCCTACCCTGCAGAGGGGGGACTGGGCATACTGCGGTTGGGGAAACATCCAACCTCCCCCCGCAAGGCCGCTTTAACCACTATCTGCCTCAGCACGGAACTGTGGCTTCTTGGCAACAACGGCTCGTAGCTTCTGACGTGCCAGGCGCTCTGCTCGGCCCTGCAGATCTTGACTGGGCTCCCCAAGAACCCTGCCCCATTTGAGAGGCAGAAACTGGGCCAGACAGAGCTCGAGGAACGTGCGAGGGTCCCGCCAGGGTCTGTCCGACGAGAAGCTGTTCTCCTACAGCCCAGCCTCAAGGTCAGATCCCAAGGGCTGCAGGCTGCAGCTCAGACTCCTGGAATCCCACCGAGGGACCCTCCCATCTGGGTTACCAGCCAGCCCCCAGCAGGTGTTTGTGACACAGACATTGAACAATTGCTCCTACGGCTTCTGGCCAGCAGGCCTGCCTCCATGAGGCACAGATCAGTGGTGCAGAAAACTAAGAGCCTGTAAGAAAGGACAGGGGCAGGCTCCCGGCATTTCCCCCTACCTTGAGGAGAGTGGTCTTTGTCGGGTCCAATTTCGAGTTGCACTCCACCTGGACGAGGCAAGTGGGGAGAGGCTTGTTAACTCCCTACCTGGAGCGAACGTCCTCACCTTGCTCTGCCCCGCCGCCATCATCGGCAGCCTCAGTGTCCTCACAGGCCAGAGGAAAGGACGTGGGCTTTGGGACTGAACAGATAAGGCTTTACATCCCAGCCCTGCTATGACTCGCCATGTGACCTTGGGCACACTCTCTGAGCCTCAGTTTCCTTGTCACCAAAATGGGGATGGTATGTTATTTTAAGGGGTCATTACACCTAAAATGTAGAAGATGCCCTAGAAATGTGTGTTACACCAAGCTGGTTTCTCTCTCCAGTTTGTCAGTGACCCTCTTAAAAGTGCATACAGAACTGGGGAGAAAACCATCTTGTAACCTGTGATGTTGAAAGTGCCTGCAGTAGAACTACCACCTCCCTTAGTGGGAACAATATATCTCTATTGATGCATCCTACGATTATGGCCAGCGGCTTAGGTTACAAGAAACTCATGATTCATTACGACACCCTGGGGCTTTACTAAGTGAGCATGTGCAAATCGTGCTCTGCCGCCGATGGCACAGGCACGTAATCACTGCAGGACTCGGCTTAACAGCTAGCTCCTGAGCCTCTCATGTCCCCAGCGAAGGGGATGTGCAAAGGCGGAGTCCTTGCTTAGCCGCCACAATGTCCCAGGTGGGAATTAAGGGGTGAAATGAGCCAGAAAGCCTTGCTTAAGCCCAGCTTCCCAGGTGCCTCTTGTCCTGCCAGACGCACAGGCACCAACCAGATCTCCCCAGTGGGAGGAGAGTCTCCTGGCCAGGAAGCCAAGTGGAAAACGCAGTCCTAGAAAGAAGCCAGTGGGAGTCTGATTAGCAGGGACGGGGCTGCAGAGGGGACCGAGGGCCCATGGCCAAGCCACCAGGGCTGGCAGTCACCAGGGAATGAGGCTGGTGGCTGGGCCCTCTGCCCAAAGGCCACTATGACATTCAGAGGACGTCACCCACCCTGATGAGGGCAGGGGGGAAGGAAGTGGGCAGGGACACTTCATACGAAGTCAGCCAGATTTGGACTGTTGGATCAGCACAAAAAAGCAGGAGTTGGTTTCTACATACCACAGCATCCACGGCCGGAGAATTGTCCCCAACCACCAACAAAGCAGGACACCTGGGGTCAGGGAGAGGGGGGGCAGTTACCGCAGGTTCGTTTAAAGACCCTCGTTCCCAGGCCTGCCCCGCTTCTGAAACAACTGACTTGGGTTCCCCGGGACCCTTCGCTCCTTTTATAGCATCCGCCCTCCATTCTCTGCTTTGTTCTTAGGAGAAAGTGGGTCGGTCGTCATTTGCATTGTAGCAGGAACTTCAGCCAGAGAATTTCTACGTTCTGGGGTTTTTACTTTTAAAGCTCCCACTCCTCAAGGAAGGATGAGTAGGACTCAGCCAGCCGTCAAGATCAGAGACAAAAAGATCATGCCCGACAAAGGATGGCATGTGCCAAGCTCAGGGGTCAGGGAACTATAAAATGATGTAGTCCCTACAGTGGGCTGTATCCAGGATTGTCTTTTCCTCCTAGTTTTATGGAGCACTCCGGGTGGGTCCTTTGTCTTATTCACCCCCAGGCTCTGTGAGGCACGGCTAACACAGTATTTGACACATAGTAGGTGCTTAATAAAATTCTGTCCAAAATGTGGTCAGTATTCCTTTCCTGAAATCCAAGGCTCCAACCTAGGTTTCGGGGCCACCCTGGGAACTGAGCACCTGCACATGGAAGAAAGGGTGCCACTGAGCCGTGCCCAGCCCCCAGGTAGGGCACACCTGGGCACACGCGCAGCAGTCCTACCAAAGTCTGAAAGCAGGAAGGCCCCACGGAAGCTGGGAGCGAGGCTAGGCAGACAGAGAGGGGCAGAGGAGCAACTCACTGCAGGGTGACGGTGTGCACTCCGGGCATCGGCCGCTCGATCTCCAGGTCCCGCCGGCTACGGACAACAGGAGCACCGTTACGTCAGCAGACCCTCCCCTGGAGAAAGCCCCCTCTCCCTGAGCAGAGCCCAGGAGCTCCCGCCATCAGCTGTCCTGGCAAACCCCCACGCGTCGGCCTGTACTAAGTCACCGGGCTGTTGGGACAGGATATCTTGGGGTCCGTACAGGTGGTTTCAGGGATATTTCCCATGGAGCCCCACCTCATGCTGGTTTTCACTTTTTATGAAAGTACAAATCGTGTCCTCCACCACAAACGGTCCCTACCTCCCATCCCCCCATCAGAGCCCCCACCTGACCAATGGACAGCCCCCCAAATGGTCTTGGCTTTCCCTCTTAATCTGAGTATCGCTTGCCCCCACCTTTGAATCTATAGTTACCAAAATGATCTCGTTAGAACTCAGACCTGACGGTCGCAAACCCTCCAGTGGTGTCCCACCGTAGTCTCGGAAGGCCCCGGGTGTGCCCCCACCCCACTGCTCTCCCCTGCAGATACATGCTGAGCCTCTTGCTGCCTGGCAACCCCTGACACAAGATGCCCTTTCCCAGTTCACAGCCTGGAGTCAGATAGGCTGGATCCAAATCATGTTCCTCTGCTCCCCAGCTGTGTGACCCTGGGCAGAATGCTGAACCTCTCTGTGCCTTCATTTCCAGAGGAGGAAACGATGGTGATGGTAACACCCTCATCATAGGGTTTTGGGAGGGAGTAGCTGACTCCTGTGTTCTCCATGAGGGCAAAGCTGCAGTGTGGACTTTTGGGGGTGGTTGCCGATTCCCTCCGTGTGTCTATCGCCCAGGACAGAGCCTGACCCCCTCCCGTTCTCAGAAGGCGTTCGTCGATTCCATAAACTGCTCAGCCTCTGTGGCATCAGTTATGCGTGGGGGACAGGACTGCTCCCTCCCGTCCCGAGAGGGGAAGGTGGTCAGAGGAAGCAGGCACTGGGCTTCCTTACTGATGCGAATGAAAGCACTTCCTGAAGTCACGTTAACAATTAACACGGGAGGAGAGAGAGAGACGGGCCCATGAGCTCACTCCTGCCCCCTCTGTGGGTGCAGGGCAGAGCTGGCTCGGCAGACTGAGTGAGTCCAGAACCCCTGGCTGACCCCAGGGGCCCTGAGCTGTCCCCTCCCGTATCTGAGCTCCAGACTGGCACCTCACTAGACAAAGGCTGTGTGCAAGTGTCCATCACACTGGGGATGACACGTGTCCCTCCCAGCAGCCTCCCTGGGTTCCTGCTGTCCCCAGTGCTGGACTTCTCCCTCTTAGCTCTCCTCTCACCTGTCCTTCCCGACGGTCAGCTGAGGGCACAGGCAAGTACTCACCATGGACACAGGCACACACTCTCCAGCCTTTGAGTCAGTGACCGCGTCCCCAGGGGTCGGGAGTGGTCGCTCAGCTCCCTGCAGAGTGCTCCAGGAGGCATCTTACTTCCTGGGTGCCCTCAGGGCAGCCCCGTCCTCTACTCGATTTGCTCACACTTTGGGGCTGTCTCTTCTACTAACACTGTGATTCCCTTCTCCCTCGCCCCTTGCTCTGGACCTACAAGAGGAGCCCGATGGAAAGGGCGTGGCCACGCCACCAGGCGGCATCCGGTACCTGTTATAGGCGTTGATGAACAGGTGCAGGTTGCCGGGGTTCATGTCATTCACGATGTGCTGGCGGTAGGTGTGGACCACCTCCACGTTATTCTGCATCTCCTCCTGCATTCAGAGAAGGGGAGAGGTCTGTCACTGGTGCCATGGCCCTGAGCTGGTCACAACCTTGTCTGTGCTCCAGGTGATTCAGGGACAAAGTGACAATGATAAAGCCTGATCCACATGCAGCCGAAGGAAACCTTGGGGAAAGGGGAAGCCACTCCCCCGGTGCAGGGTGACCGCCAGCACAGAGGGATGCAGAACTCGATCTGGAGATTGGGGTTCAGCACGAGCCACCCCAAGATACATCTCAGTGGGGTGTAGATCATTTTGAACTAAAAGCAACCGAGACCCTGCAGGCTCAAGAAAAATGTCTGAGTCCCCTGCCCCTTAATTATCTAGAAGAATTTAAACTAGGAGCCAAGCCCACGATGAGGACGGCCACCAGAAGACATGCCCTTTTACCCACCTAGACAGCAGGGCGAACGGATCATTACTGAGTGTGTGCTCTTCCTGCAGTGACCCTCGGAAGCCCAAGGGGCATCCCTGCACCCCCAGCTCAGGACGCCTCACAGACAGCAATTTCCTTTTCGGTCTCTGAATGGCTCCTATAGGCAGGATCCCCAGACGTCTGTATGCAATTCTATTTGGTCACTCACTCCTGCTAATCTGTCTCCCGTCTATGGCTTGACCAGCCGAAAAACACTGAGGGTACAGGGAAGTTTCCTCCTCCCCCACAGTTCCATGGCCGCCCCTTTGCTCTAGCAAGTGCCTTAACCGTTCTGAGCCTCAGATCCCTCAAAAAATAAAAATAAAAAGTAAAAAAGAGGGCTGAATATTACCCACTTCATCAGGTCGTGAGATTTAACAGGGGTGGTGCCCTTTGGAAAGCCCTTTGTAAACAGCCACCATCAGTGCAACTGTCAGCAATGGTTAGGTGTTAATGGGGCGAGTTGAAAAGAAGTCTTTTGTGCTCGCTAACCAGTCCAGCTCGTGCACAGGGAGGTTCCAGAAAGGACCATCTTGACTCCGGTGGGGGGCAGCCAGCGCTTCCCCATCTCCCTGCCTCCTCCCTGAACGTGGTGCAGGGCCCACACGCACACTAGGAGCTAACTCTGTTCCTCGTGGGCACCCAGCAGAGGCTGCAGTTTTGAGGGGCAACCAGAGACAGAGTGTGGTGGGGGGACCCAAGCGGGGGGGACGGCCTCAGAGCTGTCCTCAGAACCATCCACAAGCATTTCAGCGACAAAGAGGCCAACAGGCTGTTTAAAGAAAAATCAGGGGAAAGAACCAGTCTGAGGAATCGTGCTGGGGTTCCAGATCTAAACACAATGGCAGCAACACGGGGCGGGGGATGGGGTCACCAAGACCCCCAGACTCAGGGTACAGTTAGGCCAGGCTATCACCCTATACTTGACACCCCTCCTCCAAGGAAGCTCAGACACTGGCTATGATTTTTTCTACGTTCCTCTCAGGTTCAGCCGTATGATACCCCCGGGGCGGAGAACAGGTACCACTAACGGAGCAAGGAAGCACGCGAGAGGACAGAGGAGGGCAGAGGGCTGAACGGTGGTCGCTCCCTGTCAAATCCCTGGACACTGCGAATGCTGACTTCTCTGAAGAAAAGGCCCTTGTGGGTGTAATTAAGTTAAGTTAAGGAGCTTGAGAGGAGACCAGCCGGGATCATCCTGGTGGGTCCTAAATCCAATAACAAGTGTCCTTATGACAGAAACGCAGAAGGAGATTTGAAAGACACAGGAAGGCCACGCCGGGCTGGAGGCAGAGGCTGGAGTGCGCGGCCACAAGCCAGGGAACCAGGGAGTGGCCAGACGCTGGCAGATGCAAGGAAAGACCCCCGACCCCCACCCAGTGCCTCACCCTGTAGGCGGCACTGAGTGGGCCACCCCGCAGGAGACAGCTGGTCACCTCACAGTGGGCAATCGAGGGGTATTTTAGACTGAGGCCAAATCTGTCAGATTTTACACTTTCAATAGGTGCTGTGCATTGTACGTCAATCCAACTGTTTAAAAACACAGAACACATGATGTGACGATTATGCAGAGTCACATTCTGTGGTGGCATCAGCACATGGTGCCCACCTGCTTGTGTCTTGTCTGTCTCTACACCCTACGTGACGGGCACACAACTGCTCAGAGTAAAGGACCGAATGCCAGGCCACACCACTCACCTTCCCAAAGAGGTGGGACACGACCATGTCCGGAAGGGCTTGGGTCCACCCGGAAATCTGGGGAGGACAAAAACAGGTGGGGTTAGAAAGCAGGTGTCTGCAGTAGTGAGACGAGGTCAGCCAACCCCGCAGCCCCTGGCGTGTCCGGCACTCAGGCCTGAGGACACCCGCCTAGGTGAGGACTCCATTACCTGCCTCTGTCACTTACTAGACCTGGGGTCTCTGAGAAGCAGAGCATGGGCCTCCAGCTATCCTTATTCTCAGAGCCCCAGTCACAGAAGATGCAAGGCCACATGTGCTAAATAAAGACCCACTCGCTCCCAGCGTTCTCTGTTCTGCAGTACACCCTGTCATCAGCAAGGGGGGCCCCAATCATTCATTTCTGAACACACGCTGAGCTCCCCCAGTCTGTGCCCCAGGATCTGCTTATCTCCCAACCATCCTTCCTGTACCATCTTGGAGATTTTCTCTCAAGTTAGTTTCCTCCCTCTGAATACACTGAGGTCACTAAAGGCACTGATGACCTTTACCTCCTTACTTCTCTCCAATGCAGTGCTAGGTATACAGCGGGGGCTCCATAAATGCTAGGTACACAGCAGGGACTCCATAAATGCTAGGTACACAGCAGGGGCTCCATAAATGCTAGGTACACAGCAGGGACTCCATAAATGCTAGGTACACAGCAGGGGCTCCATAAATGCTAGGTACACAGCAGGGGCTCCATAAATGCTAGGTACACAGCAGGGGCTCCATAAATGCTAGGTACACAGCAGGGGCTCCATAAATGCTAAATATACAGCAGGGGCTCCATAAATGCTAGGTACACAGTGGAAGCTCCATCAATGCTGGGTATACAGTGGGAGCCCCATAAATGTGTGCTGACCAACTTCAAGCAGGGACTGGTGGGGGTCCTGGGCTGACCCCTGACTGCCACATCCCAGCTGTGTGGCCCTGGGGAGGCTGCAGAGCCTCTCCACCCTGGCCCCGGACTGCTCATCTGTAACTGGGGGTGCCAGGAACTTCAAAGTCACAGGTCAAGGTGAGGATTATGCCAGGCAACTATACAGGTCACAGGATCTGACCCCAGATGCAGGTCTTGTTTCCTCCCAGAGCTGGGGTTGAAAGGGAAGGACATGGCGCCGATATTAAAACCCCACACACATTCTGCAGGCTCCACGTGAACCAACGGTCAGTGTCCCCAGCCCTCCAGGTCTGGCTCAGAACAGCTACCAAGGAGCCCAACCCGCTGACTGGAATGTCACTTCCTTTGCTGGAAAATAAAATTAAAAACAGGGAGCGTGTCCTGCTCCTGAATGTCACGCAGGCAGGATGGAAGGGCTCCAGCCTCCTGGCAGAATATTCCAGGAAGAAATGCAGTATCAGCGTGGCTGGCCAGGACAAGGGTGGGAGGTGGGGGGCAGGGGCATGGCCCCTTCAATCCCGTCCTTGACAGCCACCCCAAACTTGGCAAAAACACACTTTTGAAATAAGGAGCCAGGATCACCCCAGCTTGAAAGGCTCTGTCCTGTTTCAACTGGACCTGTTTCCCCATCTTTTTGGCAAACACTGGGGCTTTAATAAAAAAACAATCATTATTTTTAAAAGATAAACAAGGAACGCTAGGCCGCCAGCCAGAGCAGAGCTTCCTGAGACAGTTTGGACCCTTTGTCTCTCAGGCAGGGACATGTCCTGCCCCCTCTACGCCTGTCCCTTGCCAGTGCTGGGGTCAAGGTGAGCACCCGACACCTGCGGAAGCAGCGCTCGGGGTGCCGGTGAGAGCAGCCCGAAGGGAAGGTCCCAGGACCGTGGGTCCAGGGGCTCTGCGCTCAGCTCCAGTCCTCCCGCTGCCTCGCTCTGTGTGACCCTGGACAGCTTCCGTAACCCTGCAAGCCTCAGTTTCCCCCTCTGTCAATGGTATGACAACCCTGCCTCCTGGAGGCACCCTGAGCCTTAAATGAAGTCATGCATACGTAGCAACGGAGAGTGGAAACAGCACCTGGGAACGATTCGTTCCACGTTAGCCAATTATTATTGCCATAAAACTAAGTGGCACAGAGTCAGTACCAAATATGTGTTGGCTTTTCATCAATAATATGTAGGTTCCTGAGATTAGAGGCATTTGTCTTGTCCATCTTTTTATCCTGAGCATCGAGAGCAAAGCCCAGCAGATGTCAGGTGCTCAGCAGACACGTGTTAACGCAGGCTGTGCTTGTCAAAGCTGGCTGGGGATCATGTCCCACGAGTATCGCTGGCTTAGACAGCAGTGTCCTACTGAAATCTGAATGGCAAATAGCTGAGGTCGTGTTTACTACTCTAAGCAAAGCAAGGGAGATTTGCTTTCTGGGCTGGGGGTGGGGAGTGGAGGTGGTGGAGGGGTGAGGCTGGGAGGGGTCTGTGAGCTCCACCACTCGTATGCGTGGAGGCAGACACACCTGCTCCCGACCTGCAGGGACCCCACCTGCCTAGCCCAAGCTCCTGACTCACCTTGGAGGCAGCCCAGTCCATCCAGCCTTCTGCACAAGGGTTCACATTGATGAGGACGAGGCCCTCCACCATCTCAGGGTTGTTCAGCTGCAATTCAAGACATGAGATGTCAACCCAGCAATCTGAGATACTGTGAACTTTAAAAGTCAAAGCCAAGATGGAGACAAGGACCGGGGGAAGGCCCACATGGGCTGCTGCTTATAAGGGTCTTCAACAACCCCAGCCACCAAGGAAAACGAAGGTTCCAGCTTAGTGGACACAGTTGGGTCCCTGAGGGATCAAACACTGTAGAAGCAGAAGGACATGCGCTTGCAGACCTGCCTTGGACAAGTCACTTCGCTTTGCTGCCCCTCAGTGCTCCCAGCTGTGCAATGGGCATATCAGACCATCAACCTCATGATCAGACAGGCACAGAAATGCTCTTTAGTAACCAGGAAGAATTCTATTACTTCTAAAAGAATACGTATACATATATATTACATGTATGCATACATGATACAGTTGAGATCGTAGACTCGTATTCAGAGTCTAAACAGCCAGACCATGTGTATTCATGTCAGCATTTCTAACCTCTAGCGAAGTCCAGCAAATAACAGGCAGTCAGAATACACATGGTTGCATCTTAAAACAATGGTTCAGTCCCGTAGCACCCGACTTGGGCCCACAGTAGCCTAAGTGACAGCTGTCATGTTGGTTGGTTTGTAAGAGTTCCCTGACAACCAAACCTATCTCCAAGAAGTAGCATAGGAGCATCCTTTGGGATGTGAGGACCTCATGAGCAAAGCCGATGATGAAAGAACATGTCTAGTATGAATTCTAGCGACAGAAAAAGAAAAGCCACCAGAACGTCCGTGATACACACACACACACACACACACACACACACACAACTCTGAACCACACACCACAATGTGACCTGCGGTTCTGCCCTGGGAAATGGAAGGATGGGCCATTTCCTTTTTCCTTTTGGGATTTCTGATGTTCTTCCAAGTTTCTGCCTTCATCCTGAATTAATTTTATTGGAAAGGTAATTTTTAAAAAACCAACGCCCGAGAACTCACGGCGAATCGGGTGAGGATGTAGGCGCCAGCGCCTGTCCCCATGCCGATAACACTCTTCAGCCTGGAAGCAGAATGAAAACTCCTGTCACCGAAGGAGCCCGAGGAACCCCGACGATCTCCCCCTCTCCTCGTCCCTAAGGGACCTCATCTCCCCCAGTGTCTGTCCTGGTTATGCCTGAGGCAGGCTGACAAGCTAGACCAAGTAGGGACATGCTGCTATGACGTGCCCTTGTGACCTGAAATGCATCATGCTGAATGGAAGGCCGTGGCCTTGGGGAGACGTGTCTGCCTTCCTCGTTTCTCTCCCGACCATGTGACATTTAGGGGCAGGCCTGTGATGGCACGGCTGCTTCTGGCTCGGAAGCTTTATCCCTTGCAATGAAATAAACTGGGCAAGAACTGAGCTATCACTGTCACACAAAACGGCCCAAGTAAGAAGGAAATGGGCACCAGAGCAACAAGGGCCTGGAGAGAGAAGTTGAGGGCACAGGGCTACCTATTCCAGAATGTTCCCTCAGAAGGAGGAAGCAATGAGACAAGGGGGGCAGGAAAGGATGGGTGGGGTGTCTGTCATCGGGTGAAGTCATCCCTCAAGGAGAAAAGCCCAGCTCACGAGAAGCGGACTGGAGCAAAGAGACTGCGTGAAAGCCCGTGTGTGCAAGTGGGACAAGCAAATCTCTTCCCCGAGCCTTCAACTCCACTCTAAATTTCATGGTCGGGCCAGGTCAAGGCCAACGAAAAGGCAGAAGCTAGACGTCACCGGTCTGCAGCTGGTGGCGGAGGGGACTGCGGGCTCTTACCCGAACTGGTGAAGGACTCCAGGCAGCATTTCAGCCAGCTGATCCATGGAGGGGTACATGTACCTTGGAGAAGCCACACAGAGGCCGTCAGCGAGAGCCCGGACCCCGGTGGAAAGGAACACCTCGAAGGGCAGGGACCACGTGGCACCCTGCCCCATGCGCCCAGACTCCCCATCGAGTCCCCCTGCTAGCCCTCATTGCGAGCACCCCACAGCATCCACGAGCCTGCTCCTTTGAGCAAGGATGCTCCCCATCTCTAATTCTGCCCCTTTCATTTCGTAAAGCGACACTTTATTGATTACTTCCTGTGTCCCGGGTCCCACCCCAAGCATTCCATGCACATGAGAAGCTCACTTAACCCTTGCAACAACTCTGTGAGGTTGCTATGATTCCCACCCCCACCCCCACCCCACCCCAATATAAAGATTATAAATATCACAGAGGCTGAGGGTTAGGTCAGCAACTCGGCTTCACAGAACATATTTGACTGCAATAAAACATAAATAAATAAAGGCCAGTCCACCAGGCCCCGCCCTCCCCGCACCTGTTTCCATCCTGCACAACTTTCCTATCTCCCTCCCGGGGTATGGGGCTCCCCCTCTTACCCCAAGGGGAAGGATGCAGCGCCGTCCTGCTGGCCAGGGGCGTCCACGTGGCAGACAGCAAAATGCTGGGTGATCTCCTGCATGTCTTCATAGTTAAAGAGGGGGTTGTAGCAGGTTTTGTCTGGAGGTCGGGAAGAAGTAAGAATGCAATGAATTAGGTTGCTCGGTGTCGGCGTGTATTCGTTTTGCTTGTTTCGCTCCTACTATTCAGGAAAGGGACTCAGAAGAAAGAACTGCCTTATCTTTCTCCCCCCTGTCCCACTTTCCCCTGGTGATAAGAGGCAAGAATACATCACGGGGAAAGGAAACGGGCCTGGACGCAGAGATGGTCAACAATAAACGGCACTGCATGGGCGAGCGGATGATCTTAAACCTCCAGTTGGCACTCGAAGGCGACTCCTGCCTCTTTCCCAGTCAGTCATGGCCGTCAAGGCTCCAGTAGGAAGGGGGGTTGCTCCACTGACACCCTCGTCTCTCCAGGTCTCCTGAACCCTCACATCAGGGATACTGGCCAGGGCACGTGAGGTTTTCAAACAAGGAGGAGCACAGGAGATAAAGCATGGACCTGCCACTCCTTGTAGCCTGGATGAGTCTCCTAATGGTTGAGGGGCCTGAAGCAAAGATGGCCAACGGTCACCAGACCTTTCCCTTTTCTTCCCGTGCACACGGCTGGACTATATTTCCCAGCCTCCCTTGCATTTAGAAGCAGCCATGTGATCAGGCTCCCGCCAATAGTGTGGGACACTTGCCACTTCCGCGTAACACCTGCTACTCAATCCCCTAAGTTTTCTCTCCTTTCTATCTGCCAGATGCACAGGAGCCAGCAGAAGCTCTGAGGCTCCAGGGGATGGCAGAGCTACAGCTACAAGGAGGTGGGGTCCCTGAATCACCACGTGGAAGGTGTCCTACAAAATGCCCACTGAGCTGTCACCTGAGTGATAAATAGATGTATATTGCGTTAAGCCACCGAGGTCCTAGGTCTTTGGTTACAGCAGTTAGTTCACTATAACATGAGCCTCTCCAAAATGAGGGAATAATACCATCCCAGGCAATCCCATGTCTTCCTCAAAGTTCAGTGAAAGGTGTTCTCTACCTAAGTACCTAGCACGCGCTCTGGTACCTAATACAGGAGACACACAGAAGAAGACGTGACCTAAAAGAGATGTGAGAGTAAAGGAGAAAAATGGTTTTCACTGGCCGACATCATCCCCAGCCTCAAGGTATTAGTAAGCTATAGGAGAAAATGTAAATCAGGCAGTCCGTCCATCGAGACTCCAGCAAGCTTTTAGCCTGCAATCTCAAGTTCACAGATTACTGGTTAGGAAGGCCTACAAGTGCCTTGTGAATCATCGAAGGCCCACTTGTAGTCTGCGTAATTTTAACAGTAAGTAGACCTTAACTCCACGCCCGACAGATAAATGGGGAGCCCACACGCAGTAACACTTCCTGGTAACCTTAAGAATTCATCGTCTACACGTTCATAGCAGCAATATTCACAACAGCCAAAAAGTGGAAGCAATCCCCTGAAGAGTGGATAAACAAAACGTGGGCCGTCACACCACGAATGTCATCCCGCAAAAGAGAACCAAGGGCTGCTGCCTGCGACAACATGGCTGAACCCTGAGAACATCACGAAAGGAACCTGTCACCTGCTGCGTGAGTCCATTTACACAAAGTGTCCGGAATAGGCAGAGGTGTAGAGATAGACAGCAGACCAGGGTTCGCCAGGGGTGGGGGTGGGGGTACGGAAGATCGGGGAGGGGGCTGATAGATGAAAGGACAGGATTTCTTTTCAGAGTAAGAAAAAAGCTCTAAAACTAACGGTGGATTAGACGCCAGTTGCACAACTCTGTAGAAATACTAAAGACCATTGTACCCGTTAATTAAAAGAAGTCAGTGTCCCACAGACAGACTGTGGGGGCTCGCCGAGTTCCCAGCAGCTCCGGGCACATGGACAACTCTGTGGTCCCATGCAGTGCCTTCCAGACTCTTCCAGTCTGTGGCAGGAGCTCTTCCCAGAACAGCCTTAGGAAGTCCCAGCCAGACCCCCTGCCAGCAGCCCTCCTGCCCTGCCCTCTTCCCAGACCCCGATAGGGACAGGCACTGCAGCTCCTGGGGACTTACGGTTCATGCCGATGTCGTGGTACGTGAGGATGACCGGTCGGCTTCCCCTGGGGGTCCCGCACAGCGTGACATGAATGCAGCCGTGCAGGGTCTCGATGTCCTGCTCCTGAAAGACAGCCGACGGAGGGGCCTGTCACGTGGGACTCACAGTGCCGGTGTGGCTCTGAGGGCGGACTGCAGACGCTCAGCTGTGTTTTGAGGGGGCCCCCGGGACCCCGAGAACACAGGGCTTTGGGCGGCGGGTCTCTGACCCTCTCCGAGCCTCCGGGAGGGAAGGGGGAGGACAGTTGGATCAAGGGAAAGAGGAGGGGGCTTCACAGTCAGGATGGAAGGGGGACCAGGATCTGCACCCCATCCCTGGAGGTCAATGATTGTCGATCTGAGGAATACACCCCAATTCTTAGGCCCCACCTCAAGAGCAGGAAAGCCGGTCTCTGTGTTTCCAACAAGAACCCCCTGAGTTCCCCGTCCAGGGCACACGGGCTCCCTGGCCCTTGCTTTGAAGACGGCTGGACCAAGCAAGTCTGGAGCTGGCAACGGAGGGCCACGTCTGCCAGGCTGCCCCCGTGCTACTGCAACGTGGGGGCATGATGGAACCTTCCGGGGACATGTTTACAGGTGCTGGTGATGGGTGTAAACAGGGCACACAGCACAGAGGGCACGCGGCTCTGTAACACCCAGAAGCACCCCAGCACAGGGGGCCGCCTGTTCTATCACCCAAGCAAAATGAGTCTCCTGACGGCAGAGCCCACCCGCCTCCCTGCGCCCCGCTTCCACTCAGGGTCCTGCCCATAGAAGCATTGGAAAAATCCAGAACACAGAGGCATGGGCTGGGGGTCATCCGCCGGGCCCAGGCCTGGCCCTGAGCTGCTGTAGGAACAATGGTCCATTGAGGGGTCCCATTCTCTATTGTCTTCCCAGCTGACCCACATGGCACCCTCTAAAAATAGGCCAGGCCAGGCAGTGTCCCCACCAGCCTGGGACATCAAGGTTCACATCCAAGCTCCACCCTTCCCTAACCCCTCTGAGCCCCTGGGGCCTCACCCCAGTTCCTGAGAAGAGGAGCCAACCCAGTGGTCTGGTGGCAAGGACTTCCTCCGTACATGGTGGCAGAGGGTTTTAATGGGGTGTCTAGGTCCCCCCTTGGTGGCAGGTATGGGACACTCAGCCCCACGGGCATCAGGGATATCCCTGCAGCCCCCAGTGTGGGATGGGTAAGAGGTGTTGACTCCTGAAAATAATACGGAACAACCAGAACTGGATCTGCTCATGAAGGCAGGGCTGCCTGCTACCGGGAAGCCCTCAGGCCCTGGCACAGCTGCCCACGCACCGTGGGCACTCGGGGTCTGTTGGGAAATGACGATCCACATTGCGCAGACGAGGAGACCTGGGCCCAGAGAGGGTAAGTAACCTTGCCAAGGTCACACAGCTGGAATGGTGCAACGGGATCTCACCTCGAGACCGTGCAAGCCCCAAACCTGTGCCCGCTGACGTCTCTTTTACACTCAGTGCCAGGTACCACATGAAGAAAGGCAACCTTTAGTCCGTAACGTGCCTTGTGACTCTCTGAAGAGGGACGAAGTCAGTCAGGTCCCCGCCGACATGACTGTAAATGGCTTTTTATCTCCCCAGCGTCTCCAAAGACCATCAAGCCTCGGGGCACGTCCTGGGACACGCTGACATGTAGAATAGAGAACTAAGACCTGCTCCTCCCCAGAGGGCAGGGGTCCCCGCCCCCCTGCAGAAATCTGCCACAGGTGTGCCACACCTGGACCTGCCTCCGCCCACGCGCCACACGCCCCTCCTGCCACCCGCGGTGCGCATGCTGCCTGGTCCCCCGTTCTCTTCCTCGCAGGGCACAGGCCCGTTCCACAGCTGCCCCCCAACCTGACAGCCAGTTCCCCGAGGGGACGCCCAGAGGTCGGCCCGGTCTACAGCCGCAAGCTGACACGTGGTAAGGGCATCCATTCCTACGGTCCGTGCGGCTCTGAGCCGGCAGGTGGTGGGAGAGCGCCTGCCACTGAGTCCCCCCAAAGACTGCATCCCTCCGGCCGCCACCCGACTTGGGAGCGTTAAGAACTGCGTGTGGAGGGCTCGCCGATGGGCCTTCCGAACACCTGCGGTTCCCTTCTCCGTGACAGAACGCCCCGCCACGTACCTGATAAAATTCTCCCCTTCTCCATCTCCCTTGTAGCCAAAGGACTCAGAGGAGAAATTTTTTTAAAGAGTCAAACTTGGCGTTCTGGTTTTTCCCTTTCACCCTTCTACCTGCTTACTACCTGGAACACAGATGAGATGCACGGGGATTCAGCAGCCATTGCATGAGCCAGAGGACAAAAGCTACCTGCTCAGGATGACAGGATAGGAAGCTGGAAGGAGTCTGGGACTGGGTGGCATTCGTAACAGCTGTCCTAGGCCTCCTAGATCAGCCAAAACAGCAGACATTCCTTGTTCAGGACACTGCTGAGGGGTATGAATCTTCCTGATACACTCACCACGCGCCCTTGGCCAAGTCACCAGACTGCTCTAAGAATTCCTTCCCCCAGCTGTAAACTGAGGTCAATAACAAGCCCTCTGGTCACGGAGAAGCTCCCAAGACTAAATCCCCAAAGGGCCCGGGAAGCATCTCGCAGACTGCAGTGCCGGCCGGCGGACACGTCTGTCGTTGTGGACACCTGTTCTAGACATGATTCCCATGAAGCCACAGGTCCAGCATCAGCGACTTATGTCAACTTGGCCGGAGGATCTAGGGGCGCTGGGGGGCCAGCTGCTACCGCCTCCCTGGGTAATCCGCCCGTCCAGGCTGCCCTAGGACTCTAAGAAGATGACACACTTACGGGGCCCTAAGCCAGCTGCTGTGCCGGGCTGCCCCTCCCCTCGGTGTAAAGAGCCTTAGTCAACTCACAGCCCGAGGTCAGAGGGCACCTGTGGGACCGGGGGAGCACCCTGACTTGTGGCTAATCAGACACAGCACTAATTAAGAGGCAAATCGTGAGAACAGACGCTCAAGGGCAAACGCAGGGTCTTGCCTAGCACCATGTTTTGTAAATGAATATCTTCCTCCTCTCACCCTCCAGATTCCTGTCCTGTGCCCACTGTGGAGGAGGGGTAGGCCTGGCTGCACCCTTGACCTTGCCCTTTCCCTTAGGTAAGGAGCACACAAAGAACGAAGGGTGACAAGGACAGGTGTGTGTGTGTGTGTGTGTGTGTGTGTGTGTGTGTACAGAACACAACAGCATTTGCACACAAGCGCAGCCATCCCCTTACGGAGCACAGACTGCAAAGCCAGCACAGCCATTCCGCCGCTAGGAGAAGCCAAGGGTCCCCCCTGTACCCTGCAGGGCGGGGTGAGGTTCTGACAGACCCTGGGGCCTCCAAGCCCCGATTCTCAGCCAAGCCCCAGGGCTGCAGTAGGGAGCCAGGACCCAGGGAGAAGTCCTCGGGGAGCTCAAGCTGGGCCTGTGGCTACTCCCGCCATGTCTCTGGTTCCTGCATTGTCATCACATCAGGAAAGAAAACAGTTGGAGCGGGGAAGTGAGTGGCTGGGGACAGAAAGGCATCCACCTGGGAGTCAGCGTGAAGCGGGACCCGGAATTCTCCAGGGGAGAACGGGGAGCGAAACCTGCAGGGTTGGCCATTCTCAGAGCCGAGGAGCGAGCAGAGGAGGCCTGCGTGGGAGTCTGAGGCTGTGACACCTCGGGGGGACGGCAATCCTCCCTCCATTTTTACAGATGAGAAAACTAAGCCAGGTCAGGCAACAGGCCGGGCCACTGGCCAAGGCCACCATGGCTAGCAGTGACGGAGCTGATCCGAACCTGCTTCTGTCCACCCGCCTGTCCTGTGACACCAGGGGATGGGTGTCTACATGAGGTCAGCCTGATGGCCTGGACAGGACAGAGCTGGGGAGACGAGCAGAGGAGCCCCACTGTGGGGGTACGGGGAGGGGGAGGTGCTCCTCCCCGACTCCATGGGGGGGGGCGTATTCCTAGAAAACCCGCAGAGGAGAACGGAAGAGGCAAAGCCTCATTTTGCATTGACTCAGATGAGCGCCACTGCCATCTGTCACCGGGTGTCTGCTAAGTCCCCACGGCTTCCCAGGAAGTGCGGCTGGGGGAGGGCGGGGGTGGGAAAGCGTGGGGTGAGGATTTCCAAGCCTCTGGGTTCTGCCCACCTTCAGTCAGAGGCCACGAAAACAAGCAGCAACTGTGCAGAATGAAAGAAATTAGTAAAAGGTCACCATTTCCATTTTCCTCGTGAGCTGAACTGCTTCCAAGAGAAGGGGAAGCATCGGCGCCACCCCCATCCCCTCAAACGGGATCAGATGTCCCCCTGGCCCCATTCCACCGGACCGGGAGGCCCGCAGCTGGAGCCAGACTTCAGGGGACCCTGCCACCGCCCGCTGCGGGCTCCGCACGCAGGCCCCGTGGGTAACATCTGCTCCTCGCCAGCAGGGCCCTGGTGAGCACGCAAACACCGAATCCATGGCAACCGCATCAAACGGAACCATCTGAACAACCAACGATCTAGGGGGAGGGAGTTAGGAACAGCAAACCCAACAGGAGAGGCGACTCGGGGCCACAGCAAGAGGGATGGATCACCCCGCCCCACCAGGTATGCGGACTCGCTCCACGTGGAGGCTGAGTCGGATTTTGTCATCTATCCATCACCGAGCGACACTGAGCGCGCCCCTGGAACCTTCCCCGGGCCTTACTCTTGGGCTGTAAAATGAGCAGAGCGGCAATTCCTCTCCTAGAGGGCTGTTACGAGGGTCCAAGGAGGGGATGAGGGAGGTCGGCGCAGTTTCTGGCGCCCAGGACGTGCTCCGAAGAAGTCAGCTCGCACGGCTCCCCCGTCTACCACACTGTTGGGCGTCAGAGGGGCCGAAATGTGGGACTATGCCCACAGAGCCTGCTGGCAAGTTTCTTCCCACCCCCCAGCTGGTGCAAGGAGGGCAGGGCTTGCCCCCTTGGCAACCAGGCCCCTGCCAAGACGAGGTGTGCACATGTGAGTCTGCAGCTGCTGCCTCCCCGCCCCTCACTGGCCGCCAACCAAACCTCCCCACCTGGGGCCCGCGGGGGGGGGGCTGCACCATAAGGCACCTGCCAGCTCTGATATTCTTGGATTCTAGAATTCTAGCCAAAGAAAATAAGCCGGAACCCAAAATACTCCCACCGACTCCACTCATTAAATTTGCCGACACAACGGCCTAGAACCTGCTGCCAGTGTCCTTCCTGCAGCCGCAGCCCCTCGGGCCAGCGGCCCACCGGCCTCATCCTCTGAGGGCTCCGGAGCCTCTCCAAGGGGGCCAAGTGGGGACCGAAGAGCAGAGTGGGCAGAACCTCACGTGCCTGGGCACCAAGCGATTCACCCTAAAACGTCACCCAGGCCAAACAAACTGCCTATCCCAAAGGGCTGTCGGCCAGGGAGGGATAAGGCCACCGTGCCATCTGTTGCAGCAGCTGAGCTGTCTCCTGAGATTGGCCACCCACCAGCTCAGGAGGCAGCCCCTCCAGCGGGTTCTCACCGCTGAGCTCTGGGCAGTGGTGTGTATCTGATTCATGGAAAAAAACAGATGATAGATAGTCTTGATGGCTGGATTGATCGATTCTCCGTGTCGCTGGGAAAGGAAGAGCAAGTTTGCTTCCCTCAGTCAAAATGCTGAAACACCCAACACATTTCAAGAGATATCACTGGCCGCATTCAGGCACACAGGGAGGCAGCTCTGACTCCCAGAGAACGGGCCAGATGGGACCCCGTTTCCCTGGGCGGTAAGAACCCACTCACGGAGCAGCTCCAAGTGGGTCCTCATTAAGGCACTTCGACTCCAGGGTCCCCTGTCAGCTCACCCTCCGTGGGTTAAACATCAGCCCATCAAAGTCTCGTGCAGGCTATCTGCCCGACCCGATGTTTAACAGAACGTGCAACAATGTCACCTCCACTCTGACCTGTCAACATCAGACCGTGCTCCATCACATCAGTGGGTGACTCAGGGGTCCCCAGCCGTGGAATTTAAAGGCCATTTCCATCCACCCACCCATGGCTGTACCCAGCATTCTTGCAGGGAGTGTGGCCTTTGCTTTCTGAGCACTGGACACTGCTGGCAACAGCAACGGTGTCTGAGGTGTCACTAGGGGCAGAAGGAGACCTCAGTGCCTCCTGGGTGGGCATCCTCGCCCCACATCTCCCTGGCTTTAGCCTGGGGCACCATTCTTCTGTAATAAGATAATACCAGAAATGTCCAGCGCTCTCGTGAAGAGGAGTAAGTCTATTTAGTTAAATACATTAAAAAACACAGCACGCTCACTTGAAAAGTGCTCAGAAATAGTAACCGTTATCATGTGAATTTTACAGGCACGAGAACAGAGGCTCAGAGAAGCTAAGTAACTTGCTCCAGGGCACACGGAGTGACTGGGTCAGTTAGAATTAAATCTGTATCCAGCTAACTCAAAAAAGAAAAAAAAACAAGATGCTTTTGGCCTGCTGCTTCAGCCGTCACCTGCCCGTGCAAGGTTCACTGTCGGGACGGCTCAGTGTCTTCATTCATAAAACGGGGAGACGCCAGCCCTGGTCTGAACTCACCCCACTGCAGACGCACTGACAGCTCACGGCTGATGAGCCAGACAGACAGATGCTCCTGTGGGACAAGACGGTGGCTCTGTGCTGAGCTGCTTTTAGTCACAAATGTCTGCATGGAAATGATCTGTCGCAGCCCAAGGTGTCCCTACTGACTGCCCCAAGCATCCCCAGACAGTGAGGGAGGCAAAAGGCCCCAGGCTAGAAGGTCGCCCCTCAGGTGGGCTGCATCCCTGCCAGCTCATGACATCACCCTCAAGCCATGCCGTCACCCTCAAGCCACACCAGTGCCTGTCTTGCTTGGCTCAACAGTGCATCGTGACCACTGACCCTGGGCTCAGGTCTCCTGCTTTGGCCATGCAGACTGTGCTAGGAGGCTACAAAGGTGGGGTTATGACCAGAGCCCACAGGTCACCATGCCAGCCGTGCAACCCAGGGCCAGGCACCTTAAGGTGGTTTCAGCTTTAAGAATGGAGACAAGGATTCCTAATTTATAGGACTATTGGGTTAAGAGGGGTGTCACCTGCAGAGTAAAGGTACCACATGCCTGTCTGGGTGTCCAGGGCCTGGTGCACATGGTGGCTTAAGAAGCGTGCTCTGAACAAGTCAGTGTTACATAGAGGAGAACAAATAGCCAGACAGAGGCCAACATCTAGAACACACCCCTGGGGTGCCACAGGACCCCTGAGGCCAGGATGAGCTCCTGGTACAGGATGCCACTTAAATACACTAAGGCTCACGCAAGGCAACCACAGTCTCACTGCAGCCCCTCTCCCATGTTTCCCACTTCTTCCCAAAGTCAATGCCAAGATTCCCAGCCTCTGAATGGATGGTGGGACAATCACTGAAACGGGTTCAGGAGGAAGAGCGGCGTTGCTCTGGGGCCAGAGGTGGAGGAGATGATGACTGCAGAGCTCAGAATGGGCTGGAAGCCGGATGCCTGTGTGATGTGCAGGCAGAGGTCTGGGTGAGCAGCCAGCCTGCATCTGGCTGGTATTTGCTCCTCCCCTCTTCTCCGGGAAGCCCAGGAGATCCCACTGTGTTCAGACCCCACTCCCAGGGCTTAGCACAACCTGGAGCCCAGGCAAATTTTGGGATAATGAGCCTACCTCCTGAGGCTCAGACCCGCCACCCTCAGCCTAGTGAGGCCAGCCTACTCTCCCGAAAGCTCATTCTTGCACAAGGCTCAAGATGCAATCCCTCAGCCCCCTACCATCATCCTGAAGCCAACCCCAGGACGGAGTGCAGCCAGCAAGCCACAGAGAATGTTGCCAAGAATATCAAGCCTTTGCTTCTGTCCCCTCCCATCGCAGGGTCCCAAGCCCCCACCCCCAGCATCTCCCTGTTTTTCCCTGCACATGCCCCATGGCTCTGCCCTTGCTCTGCAGGGCCAAAGGGGGCTGTGCCTCCATCCGGCCTCTACAGGGAGTGAGGGGCTTCCGTGGCCAGAAGGCAAAGCAGCTTCTCTGTGGGGAGAAGGATCTGAGTGTGGGAAACTAGCTCCTTCTCTCCCCTCACCCCCGGGGCTGAGACGATGGTCTACTTTGAGCCAATGAAAGCAAGAAGGAAAGAGGACAGAGTTGGGAAGGGCAACGGGCATGCACATCCTCTACTTGCCTGAACATCAAACTCCTGCAGGAGGCTGGTGATGGCCTGTGGAGAGACAAGAGAGACAGTCAGTGTCACCCAGCTTCCTTGAGCAGAGAACCAATGTCAGAACACACAGCCTTCTCCGAGCCCCGAGTCTGCATCTACCCTCCGTCCTCTGTGAAGCCTCCCTGATTCCTTAGGAAAAGCAGATTTTTCTTTTCATCTCAAAGAACGGTCCAGCAGCAAAGGAGACACATCAGCTAGATTTCTTTTTTGACGACAGCCTTGGTGTAAAAAAGATCTGAAGGTCTGAGATGACCACGAAATTGAGAGTTACAGGGCGGTAACTGCCTATAAACTGGTCTCCCGGACTCCATCCACGTGCTACACTTTTAAATCTCAAGCCTGACCTTGTCACTGTCCTCAAATTTCTTCCATAGCTGCCATCATCTGGATTAAAATTTGGTCTCTTGTAGCGGGGAAGCAGAGAGCAGAAACCTCTAAGCATTTCCCTCAATCCTACAATGCAGAGTTTCCAGTCCCAATTCCAGCTTTCACCAGAGCTGTGTGGCTTTGGAGCATAGTGAATAGTACCGGCCCACTGCCTGTTTGTGTAAATAAAGTTTTATTGGAACACAGCAAGCCCATTCACATCCCTAATGTTGTGGCTGCTTTTAGGCTGTACCTGTAAGGCTGTCGTGGCACAAGACAGCACGGCCCACAAAGCCTGAGACAGTCCCTATTTGGTCCTTTACAGAAAGCATTTGCAGACCCCGAAGGCAGGACGGTAACAAGCATCCCAGCTGTGCCATGTACGCAGGCAAGTCCCTTCCTGTCGGAGCTCAGTTTCTGTGTCTATAAAATGGGAATGGAGACAGTTGCCTCACAAACTCAGAATGGAAAGTCTAAGAAATAAGGGACCTAAAACACAGCAGCCACATGCAGGGTCACAAAGGAAGTAAAGGGACAGTCCGTCCACTGTAGGCAGGGGGTCTGGCTTTGGCTCCACGCCCCATCATTGGAACTATGTGACCGAGGACAAATTAACCTCCCCGAGACTCGGCATCCCCTTCTGTAAAATGGGAACAATCACAGGACCTAGGAGCTGACCAACCACAGTCTCATCCTTTGGGTCAGCACCAGATGACCCCTGAAATATGGCTGACCCGGTGACAGGCATGCAGGATGTGGTTCGTGCGTGTTAATTATTGTTTTAAAAGCATGTAGTCGGCCTCAGAGTCCCTTCACTTGTGAGCCTGAGCTTCCTATTTTTAAAAAGATGCATCAGCACAGGCAGCTTTGCGGCTCAGGGGGAACCGGGATGTGAACACAGCTGAAAAATCTGATGTCACCTGTGCAAACACAAAGGCTATTGACATCCGTCGTCAGAATAACGAATCCAGGATGGGTCACGCCAGCTCGGGCCATGGGGCAGGGGCTGCTGCTTCCAAACACGGGGCCCAGGTGACAAGGAGGCCTGATCGGACCGATGACAGTAACCACAGCCACAAGAGCTCATGGACACTGCTGCTGTCCGCCACGCCGGACACGGTTCTAACTGCTCCCTGTGAATGAACGCACTCCATCCCTACCCTGGCCCCATGACCTAAGTCTTCCTGTCCCTTTCTTAGAGCTGGGGACCTGGAGGAGCATAAAGAGGTTGAAGGATTTCCCAGCGGTGGACACAGAGTTGCAGAGTACGTACAGGCTTTAACCTCTAAGCTCATGGGGAGACAGAGCCTGGGGGCAACGGGCCCCTTGCTGCATGTTCTAGAACCACAGGATGTCAGAAGTAGGAGAGGCTTCGAGAAACTCAGGTCCAAAAGCCCAGAGAGGTGGGCAAGGGGCCTGGCTCATAATGCCACAGAACTTGGTGGCAAAGCTGGGACTTGAACAGGTATTCCCGGACAAGGTGGCCGGTAGAAAACAAGGAAGCAGTGGACACGTGTGTGCGCATGTGCGTGTGCGTGCATGTGTTCACGTCATTATGTACGCACATGCCCATGTGTGAGTGTGCATGTGATATGGGGGTGTCAGGAGCATCTCCACTCACCTCCCCTTTCTCCACCAAAGGCTTCACCTCGGCGAGGTCCACGTCCTGCAACTCCCGAGACATGTCCCTGTGGTCACCTGCCTGAGAGGACAAAGGCCAGGAGGTCAGCACTGCCTGCTGAGAGATGTGTCCCAAAGGAGGCAAATGTGAGGCCCAGGAATGAGCCTCCACTCTGCCCAGCAGCTCTCGCCTCCTGCACCGCATGGCACAGGTCATAGGACCCTCCTCCCCACTGCCCCACGCAAGCCTTGCCCCCAGGGGCCGGGCAATGGATTCCCAGGGACTGGAAACTGAGGCTCACGGACGGGGGGAGCTACCCTCCCAATGAAACAGACGGATCAACACCGAACGCCAGAGCCTCACATCCCCACACCCGGGACGTTTCTCACTGCATTTTAGCAGATGACCCACGTCACTGATCCCAAAGTCAAGCAGCCTTCCGTGGCTGCATTCCAGAGTGGAAACCCAGACCCCACGCTGCCCAAGCCCCCGAGGACCCAGCTCCTGAGCCCCCGAGAATCCTGTGACACACCTCTCAGGGTCAGTGGGTGACAGAGTCTGCACCACCTCCCCCCAGCCCTGGTGCCAGCACGTGGCATTCCGCGGGCGGACCCCCTGGGATGCTCTGGTCCCAGGCCCCTGTAGATAACCAGGCCCACAAGAATGCCTTTATGCAGCCTTTGGAGCCTAGGCTCCAGAACATTCTGAAAACAAAGTCAGTTTTATATGAGCGAGCGTTCCTGGGCAGCGGCCAGCTCGGAGGCAGGAGGCATGAAAGGCCGAGATCTGTCGGCCGTGCTAATTCAGCATGTTTGCGGTCCCAAGACCCTGGCCTGACGGACACCTCGCCTACACAGCCCAGAGAGCTTTCCAGAAGCCCAGGCCACCTCACCACCTTTCATGCTGAGAGACAAAGGACTTCCCCTTTTGCAGGGGCTCCTTCAGGACCCTGGGTGAAGGCAGGGTCCCCCACTGTCTCCTGGGTGGCCTCCAGCAGGCCCCAGCCCCCTGTCCCCACCACATGGGTTCCCAGGACAGGTGACCTGCCTGTCTCACTCCCTGCTCTACCTGTAGCTCCTAGCATTACACCAGGTGTTAAGTGGGGCCACAACTTGCTTGCTGAGTGGGTGAACAGGTTTCTTCAGCTAAACAGCAATGCTTGCATTTAAATGGTCACTAATCCACAAGTCTACATCGTAAGGACTCAAGCCCATACTGTCGTTCTGCTGGGTCTGGTCAGCTGTCCTTGACTTCCAGACGCTGTGATCACGTTGGACTACGAGCCTCCGCCATCGTGCCTGCAGCCATCTGATTTCCCAAACACGGCCCTGGTACGACCTCTTTACCCCACACCTTCTTTCCTTCCTGCAACTCAGCTTCCCAGACCACCTGAGGCAGAGGTGGACACTGGCCAGTCCCCCTTAAATATCTGAGACCCCCTGAATTGTGGAGCTGGAGGGGCCTCATGGAGCTCCTCCTGGTGCTTGAGGTCCTGAGCAGGCTCAGCAGTGAGGCCACTGACAACCACCGCAATCTTTATCGAAATGAGGGGCAACTCTGTCCCCCAGGGCCATGTGTAACGTCTGGGGGCCTGTATGACTGTCATGTCTGGGACATGCTCCCGGCATCTGGTGGGTGCAGACCAAGGACGCTGGTCATTAGCTAATCAACTCGAAGGGCACAGCACAGGCCCTCACAGCAGACTCATCTGTCCAGCACTCACAGGGCTGAGGCTGAAGCACCTGGGGAGCGCCCTGGGACTTGGAGGTCTGCAGGGAGACCGGATGCGGCAGAGACAGCCCCTGTCCTCCTTGTCCCTGGGGAAGTGGGGGACTGCAGGCCTGGGGCAGCCTGCTGCTAATAAGTGCCAAGGCCCTGGCAGGGAGAGCTCGGCCAGGATCTCTATCTAGGTCACTGCCTGAAATGACCAAGGCTGCCCCAACCAGGGCTGCAGGGTGTGCTCTCTGCACCTTGAACACCCCGCCCCAGCTGCTGGTGGCCAGCCCACAGTGCCAGTTCTCAACCCTGTCCCACTGGGCTGGTGGAGGGCCAGCCCTTGCCCTGTCTCTGCTGCCTCTACCAAAGAACTTGGCAAACTTGTGTTCCAGAAGCTGTTTCTCTAAAGGAAATCTTAGAAGGAAGTTCAGTACAGAAAAACAGATTTACAAAAAGCAAAAGCTGATGTGCTTTGGAGGACACCAGGGAGAAGGCCTGACACTCCTGCGCAGCCCCCCCAATCCCCCTCGCCCCCATCTGCCACCCCCACTGCCCCCCACACTGCAAGACCCGCCCCTGAGACCATGTGGAGGTGGACTTGAGACAGTGGTTTGCGCAGAGGCTGCTTCCTGCATGTTCTCACGTGCCCAGCACCCAGCGAGGGGCCAAAGGACCAGTAACAGCTTTACTGACAAGTCGGGGACGTGGCCATGACAAACAGGCCCCGTACTGGGGTCCCCCAGAACCCACTCACACATCAGGCCAGCCGTAACTGTCCTGTCTCCCTCCCCATGAGGCTAAGCACTCCTAGAAGGCAGGACTGGCGTGGTCCCTGGAAATGCTGTACCTCCAGGGCACAGGCTCCCCACCCTGAGGTGGGCCCCTTTGTGATGGAGGCTGGCCTTGCATTGTAGGAGGGTTCACAGCCCCCCAACGCCCCTTCCCACCCTCAGTCCACTGGATGCCAGTAGCACACCCCTGTCCCCTACCGTGAGAATCGGGTTGTCTGTGGACTTGGCCCAAGGTCCCCTGGGGGCAAAACTGCCCGATTGGACATCACGGATCTAGGGCAGTTCCTGGTATGACTCCGGGGAGTATCCATTAGGTAGAGTTGTCACTCAAACTGGTGTGCGTGCACACTCACATTCTCACACACGCACCACGACCCCGCCGTGTACCAAGAAGGCTGGAGCCCCAGGGCTGTGAGTGACCGTCCTGAGACAGCACGACAGGCACTGATGGCGTGGCCTCGCTCTCCCTCAGTCTTCTATATGGGGTTCAAATTCACAACCCCCAGACCCTGAGGCTTACCTCAGGAAGTAGCTCCAGCAGTAGACGCTGCTTTATGGGCGACTGTGATCCCCTTCACCAGGAGCGAGGTGACCTGGTTTGGGGTGCTCCGGTTGTTGTCCCCGACCCCCACCCTGCCGGCCATCTCTCAAACCCACAGCCAGGGGACCACCCCACCAGCCAAGCTGAGGCCCCACTTGGCTCAGCAAGTTCGCTTCCGGGGCTTGAAGCTGAGCATTGGAAAGTCCCAGCATGGAATGCCGGACTGAAAAGAGCCAAGGCCATCGTCTAGCAGACGGGGTGACAGGGCAGGGCCACACGGGGCACTGTGGGTGGGAGCCCAAGTGTCCGACTGTGCAGGGAATTAGGTCAGGACGGGACTCCTGCGAAAACCCGGCTCCGTGCCCAACACTGGGCTCCAAACCACAAGCCCAGCTGCCAGCCGGGCTCCTATCAGCATTTCCTCCTTCCCCACCCGCCCTCCCCAGAAGGAATTCGGAGAAAACCAATGTCAAGGACATGAAAGGTGCCCAGGAGCTGAGGGTCAGACCTGGGCGGCACCCTTTACTGACTCTGTGTGATCTAACTTCAATTTGCTCGTGAGCCCATAAAATAGGCAAAAGGACCCCTGCTCCCAACGAGCAGCAGGGGGGCTTAAACCAAGCCAAGGCACAGAGAACCTGGTGAATAGCTGCTTAATTAATCAGCCCCCTTTCCTTTCCTGGTTGCCTCAGACACCTAGGAACATCTATGAGGACACAGCCTGTGTTTTCTACGCTGCTAGCCCCAGCGTGGCCCAGCAAGAAGGGGGACACACAGGAGAAATTCAGCCAATGCCACCGGGGTTTCCAGCGATCAGAGCCGGGGTACCGCCATGCGGGTCTCCTCTCCAACAGCAACGCTGGTCGATGAGTGAGCAAGGCCCGGGGGGCTGCGCGAATACCGTTCCAGTGCACCAGAGCAGGGGACAGTCAGCAATCAGCCGGACCTCACGAGGTGCAGGGGCAGCTAATGGCCACGACTTGCCAGCAGACCATGACCCTGAGGATCAGGAAGGCATGGGGCAGAAGCACCTCAGGCAATCTGGTGTCACAGAACTGGTCACCAGTCACCGGCGCAGCGAGGGGACATGCACAGCCTGCGGTTCTCAGAAGCCTTGTCGGAGCAGCAGGAACTCTGGCTGTGGGGTGAGGGCGTGGGAACCGTGCCGCTGTGTCACCACCTGACTCTGACCAAGGTGTTCCTGCCCTCTCTGGGTCTCCGCGTCCACGTGCAGCCTGTGTTGCACAGACGTCACAGGGTCCTGAGAAACCTGGGCAGAGGGGAGCTCCGGCGGGCCAAGTGCTGCACAAGGACAGAAGGCCCCGCACACGGGGGTCTCACCAGGGGGCCACGCAGCTCAGCTCTGCCTGGGTCCGCCCTGCCCTGCGAGCCTGGTGGTCCTGTCTCACTCCGAGCCTCAGACCCCTCCCTGTCTGTAAGACCATGGCCCACCTCCCTCCAGTCTGACTTTCCTCTACCAGTCCACCTAGGGGGCACCCCTCTGCACACCCTCTTCAGCAAGACCCCTGGGCCCCTGGAACTTCCATGACATGGGGTGGAGGGGCATCCAACAGGGAAACATCCACGTGTGCTGGGAGCTCCAGGGCACTCCCACCCCAGCAAGGGTGACCATGGGAAGGCCACAGTGAAATCCTGCACAGACACACAAGGTAACAGTGACAGGAGCAATCGTGATGGCACCTTCCGGGCTCCAGCTCTGTCCCTCCTCTGAGCATCACAGCAACCCTAGGGAGGGAGGCACCACCATGTTCACCTTTTCATGGATGAGGAAACTGAGGCACAGAGAGGTTAGGAAATGTGCTCCAAGTCACCAAGCATCGAGCTGGCACAGGTTAAAGCAACCTCAAAGGGTTAAGGTGACCATGACAGCTGCTGGCCCTAACTATACACACACGCCATGCATGCACCCACCCTTTGTCCAGGCAGAATGGTCTAAGGAAGGGCTACATGTCATGGGGAGACCTTCCCTGTGTGGGCCTGCTGGGGGAAGTCACCTGCTTCTCCCTCCACCCTCCAGTCACCACGTGTGCGCCAGGCTTCAGGCAAAGTCCACGTCTAAGACTTCCTAGTCTCCCTTCACAATATCCAGGGGAGCTCCTGTCCTCAGCTCCCGTCCACAGTCCCTTCTGGCAGACTCAGAGCCTGGAAACGAGTGTTCACTGCGTCCTCGTCAAGGGGGTGCTGGGAGAGGGTGGGGGTCGTAATCCCAGTTTACAGATAGGTACCCTGAGGCTCCAAAGCAAAGGCCCACATGACTCCCTAAAGGCCGAGACTCCCCAGCACCAAGGGAAAGGTGGGAAGCTCCCTCCTTGGACTGGGGTGCAGGTGTGGAGGGCTGGGGGAGGGGTGGACCACAACCTCCCGGAGTCCTAAGAGGGAGGCCGGGGAGGTTGCTGACAAATTTGCCCCGACGGCCATACCCAGCAGCCGGCCCAGACGCTGTCCCCTCCGCAGCCCGCCTGGTCCCGAAGCCACACGAAGCGGTGCTCTTCCCAGCACGCTGGGCGCTGCACGCAACGGAAGCCGGACGGGCGGGGAGGACGGCGTGTGGCCTAGCACCTTCCGAACACAGCCGTCCCCCGGAGGACCCAGAGCACAGCCCCGTCCACACTAACCTCGGCTAAATAGCCTCGGGGAAGTGCTTTCTTCCGAAAAGAGACTTTGACGTCAAGCGACAGGGCAGTTCACGGGGTTTCTCGTGTTTTCTGGACCTTGTGAAACTCAGGGCTCTGGGAGGGCGAGGAAGTTAGCAGCTGGAACGCTCCATGCTGCTGTTTTTTATATGTAACCTTCCTACTCATCCCCATGGACCTCCGGGACAGTTCTCCGGTTCAGGGGCAAGGAAGACAGTCAAGAAGAGGGCTCCCAAACTCGGGACAACGACACCGGCACTGAGCAGCCCCCGACCCTGGGATGCCTGGAGGGCCCTGGGGCTTTGCACAGAGCCCGAATGAACCTCAGAAGCATTCACGGAACTCTCTGGGGTTCAAGAAGGAAAAAGGAGGCTCTGGGCAGGAGGCAGATGCCAGCTGCACTCGTGCCCTGGGTGCGAGACCGGAGTGCCAAGAGACCTCTGTGTTCGGTAGAGCCCAGAACCGGCGAGAGGGTCAGGGAGAGGGTGTGGGGGCACAGGAGCGGGAAGCAGGAGGGCTCAGCCACCGCCACCGCCCACGCCCCTCCCTGCAAGGCCGCAGGGACCTTCCGGTCGGTTCTCCGTGGTGGCTGGGCAGCGAGCAGACGACCGTCTGAGGGAGCAGCAGGATAACAGGAGGACACTGCTCAGCGTATGGGGCTTTTCCGCGAATCAGAGGGAAAGCCAGGAGCTGCGATGCAGGGTCCGGGACATCATACGTCGGAAGCAGCAAAGGAAATGGAGTCTTCCTACAAAACCCTCTGTCCCCGAGATGGGACAATGGCCACACTGACTGGAAGTGGTCTTCCTGCTTCTGCCTTCTGGGTGGCCTTCCGATCTCGCCTACAGAAGATGGCCCAAGTCGTTTCCTTCATAAACGGAGGTGTCCTTGTGACCAACACTAACTGAGTGCCTACTAGGTGCCAGGCCCTCAGGCCTAATGGGGGAAAAGGGAAAGGAGACTGACACAGCCCAGAATGTTCCAAGGAGGATGACGTGGGCACCTGGAGGGCATCCTGTCCAGCCTGAAGCCTGAATGGGAAAGCCAGGGGTGGCCTCCTTGGGGACAGGGGGCAAGTTCAGTGATTAAAAAGAAGGGAGAGAGGAGGTGAGGGTCCCCAGCTAGGAGAGCCCTGAGCATCTGGTCTTAACTCTTCAGCAGGGATTAACTCAGTATTACACATGCTGATGACACCGGGTGTGTTACTCTCATTTTACAGGAGAAACTGAGGCACCAAGCTCCTCTGACTGCCTGTCTACACTTCTCATTTAGGAGTTCGCCAGTTACCCCAACTTGTTGCCATGGAGAAGAACGAAGGCTTAGAAGTCCTACACTCTGGGTGCAAAGCCTGACTCCCCCACAGGCAGCCTCGTGGCTACAGGAAGTCCTTTCGACTCTCCTGGCCTCGGTTTCCTCATCCAGGCCCAGGGGCCCATGCAGCCCTGGCAGAGCTGCTGCAAGGGGGTGACAGGGGAAAGCAGCTAATCGGGACAGCCGTCCTGCCCCTCCTCACCCCATCCCTGCTAGAAGCTTAGATGCTGACTCATCACCCTGGCTTCCGTGCTGAGGCACAGGGAACTTGAGTCAGGACTTGGACGGGATTCTCCGGAGCTGGGTCCCACCGCAGAAGTGTCGCCTCAGGCCATCAGAAACACACAACGGGATCTTTCTTCCCCATCCCCATCCTCGCCGCGGGGTGGGGAACTCAGGCCAGGTTTCCGTGCGCCCTGGGAGGTGGGGGTGGGGGTGGGGAGGTCCCAGCGCTGTTCAGATCTTCAGGCCAACCTGGCGAGGGCAGCCTGACTCCAGCCAACACCACCCTTTCTCACTAGCCTGATCCGCCAATCACTTAAGAACACCTGATTTACACGAAAAATAAGTAAATAAAGACAAATGCCACCCACGTTCTGCCTGGAAAGTTTCCCCACCAGAAACTCAGTCACGATCCCATTTATGTTTACCCTTCTGATAGCACCTTTTGGCACCTTGCACCCCACACCGGGATACCCCGGAGAGGGGTCTGGGGAGCCGAGTTCTGGTTCTAGCTCAGCCTTGGCTCCGGGCCTCTGTTTCCAATCTGTAAAACGGGAAGATGTTGGACCAGGAACTTGTGTGAGGTTTTACTTCCCTTCCAAATGATCAAACCAAGGGTCGGTGATGCCGGATATGTGGGCTGTTCCAGGACAACTCCCTCCTCCGAGGAGGGGACCCCCAACAGACGCTCAAAGGTCTCCCTGGAAGGCCAAATCTAATGCCATCACTGCAGCCTACCTAAGCAACGCCTGGGGAAGGTGCCATACAACTCACTCAGGGCAGGCATTTGAACTCCCGAGGGCCAAGGGCCAGGTTGCAGGGCGAGGCTGGCAAAGACTCCCCACTCATCCTCCTGCAGCTCATCCTCCAGGGGCAGACAAGGGGCCACAAATCTAAGAAGTCACGCAACAGGGGACACCCTAGATTTCGCTCCGCACACCAGAGCACTGTCCCTTCGGAGGTTTCCCACTACTTCCTGAACCCCTCTACCTCCCCCTACCCCGACCTCACCCTGTGCCACCCCAGCACTTAGCACTCAGGACTGTGGTCTGCACCCCCACCCCCACTGGTGAGCCTCTGGAGGCAGGTGCTGGAGCTTGCTCTCTCTGACCTTGGGAAACTCTGTAAAGACGTGGAATTTCTACACAGGAAGAGGCTGGCCTGGAAGTTCTGCCTTGAAACCACGTTTTCATAGCAGGAACAAGGTTTGTATTTAGATATTTTGTTCCTTGGAGGGGGCTTAGGAGAAGCGTAAGCACGGCATGTGGACAGCAGGAGGAGCCTAAAGCCCTCCAGGATGGTCACTGGCTGAGTCCTCTGCAAATGGTCAGTCTTTCGCAGTAACTTACAGGAACCAAATAAACTGAAGTGCCCAGGATATCTGTGAGGAAGAGCTGGTGTGGGGCGGAAGACAACCAGGCCCTGCCCCACCGACTGCCAGGCACTTCCTCCTTCCAAGACACAGATGCGTGCTGCCTGTGTCCTGCAGGGCCTTCTGACAACAATGGCGACAGAAGGGAGCGTGGGGAAGCGTGGCGGGTAGGGGAGTAAGTAAAGGATCCAGTAAATCCCAGCCTCAGCCACTAATTTGACAGTGGCAGTGACAGCGCCGTTCCCCTGAATCTGCCACATGGTGCACGCCCTGCCCAAGGCTGAATCAGAGACGGAGGCGGATGGACTTCCAGGGAAGGTCCACCACCAGCCCTTCCAGCTGTTAGCCCCCTTGGAGAGCAGGGGAGGCGGGCCGGAGGGCGAGAGAGCAGGAAAGCGGGGGAGGGTGGGCGGAGGCGAAAATGACGCCACTCGGAGCCCCAGCGGGCGCAGGGCCACCAGAAGCCCTCATGACCCCTCCGGGCTGGGTCACGTCTCCCTCGCCGCCGCAGCAGCGCCAACCCCGGGCCTCCCGGTGGGGGCGCCCTCTAACCAGCAGCGCGCGCAGGCACTGGCTCCCGCGCGTGTCGCACGCGCTGTGACACACCTCGGACCCTCCCTCCGCAAACACCCCCCCCACCCCGGTTTCGAGGCTCCACCAGCCCCCGCCGGGCAGATGCCTACCTTTCCCAGCTCAGTTTGAGAAGCAGACACACCCACGCGCCCTCCCCACCCTCACTCCAGCTCCTACCCACCGCCTTTCTACACACGCGCGCGCAACCCCTCCTTCCCCAGACAGCCCACTCCGGCGGTACACCCCCCCACACACACACACCCCACCCCTAGCACGCACACCCCTACGCCCTCCTCCCGCTCCCACCTCCAGCGCGCTCCCCAGCGGCGCGTCCGGCTCTGACTCTGGGAAGCGCGATCCAGGTGTTCCCGGGACGGCTCTGCACCCTTCCCCGACGCCCCGGATCCCACTTCCCCAGCTTCGGGCAAGATGAGCGGGAACCTGCCTTTTCTCTTCCTCTTCCCTCACCGAAACCCTCCACTCCAGCGGTGCCCGCGCCCCAAAGTCCGCACTTTGCAGCTCTGGGGGCGCCCACAGAGCGTGGTCCAGGAGCTGCAGCAGCACCCACAGGCGACCAACACCCTCTGCCCGGCATGAAGAGGGCGTGGGTCTTACCTAAGGTACCGGGAGAAAGGCAAAAGGAGCCGGAACTAGGCTGGCACTGCCAGGCGGGAACGGAGCGGAGCCGCGAGGGTGGGCGTGCGTTCCGGGACCGGAGCCGGGATCCAGGCGAGGTTTGTTTATGCCCGGGAGGAGGGCGACTTTATATGCGCCGCGGCCCCGCCCCCGCGCCTCGCCCCGCCTCGCCCCTCCCGGGTCCGGCTCGCGGCGGGGACACACCCCCTGCCCGCGCCCTCCTCCGTGTCGCTCCTCCCGCTCCAGCCCGCGCGCCTGGCTCAGCTCGGGCAGCGCGCGGCCGGCGCCTGCTGGGGCCGCCGCCTGTTGCGCAAGCCCTATTCGGGGCGCGGCGGGGAGGAACCTCGGGACTCAGACTGCGGTTCGACTCTGCTCTCCCCTCCCTCCCCGGCGTGAGCCGTGTGCACGGGGGATGAGTCTGTGTGTTTGTGTGGGTGCACGTGCGCGCTCCTGCGTATGCATGTAGACTTCTTCTGTGTGTCCCTGTGCACCGAGTGGCTCCTACCTCCGTCTCAGAATTTGTTCTTCCAAGTGACATCATGCCATGCGCTGACATCCCTTTTAGGTGACTCCCACACTTCTTGCAGGTTTTAGTTCCGGAACCCCATTTGGCTGGCTCCTGTGCCCCCAGGAGACCAGCGCCCTGCGACTGTCAATCACGCCATGCCCCATCCTTAGTGCGTCTGCTCTCCGCTGAAATCCTCCATTCCATGTAATCTCATCCAAGTTGGTCACCGGGTCCTCCTGCCTAGGTACCCCGCTTCCTCTCCACCTCCCCAATTCTAAACCAACCCGCCCTTTTCTGCCCCAGAAGCCGGCTGCGGGTATTCTCACTCCTTGCTCTCCTGGTTCCCCGAACTTGTACCCGCAGCACCCTCAGCTGTCCTCTGCTGTCTTGTTTTTGTTTAACCGCTGCCTGTGTCCTTAACCCACACTGCATGTTAGAATCTCCAGCGGAAGGAACTTCCTTTTAGAAGGTGCCAGCCCAGGCCCGATCCCAGGGCGGTTTAATCAGCTCCCCAGGGAGTGCACACCAGCCCTGAGGTGTTTTAAAAGCTTTCCAGATGGTTCTAACGTGCAGCCCTGGGGAGAACCACTGCCCTGGAGGAACATCATTGTATAGTAAAGAAAGGTCATTGTTCCCAGGCTGGACATTGTCTTTGTCCCTACATCTCCTGTCCAGGCTTAGGCGCCCCTTCTGCACGCCCCCCCCCCCCCCACTTATGACAGACTAGGGACCTCTTCGTGCTCTGCTCAGGGCAGGGAGCCTGGCTGTCCTGTGCATCCCATTTGCCTCCTTACCCTGATGTTTACTTATTCTGTCATTACACAAATATTTATCGAGGTGCTGCTACGAGCCAGGTTTTATGCTCAGCCACTGGGGAAAGGACTGAAAAGGCGAAGTCCTTCCCTCCGGGACATAGTCTAGGAGCACTAGGTCTCATTTTCCCCATCGGAAGGAGCTGGGTAAGCTGAGCTCATCCATTTGGTAACGGGACAGAGCACCTACTGCATGCAGGCACCATGCTAGACCAAGGTGTGGGAGTGACCGAAGTGTGTCTCCTCCGGACACACCTGTTGTCTGTGTCCTGAAGACCCTCCCAGATCTAGCAGCCTGTACGAGAAATTTCTTTTACGCCCACATCCATTTCCCTTACCTCCTGTTTTGGCTTTCAACAAACACTTATTAAGCATTGATGGTTCGCTAACCACCAAAGATGCAGAGGGTCAAGTTCAAAAGCGTGGAGGAGGCTGCCTACTCCTTCAGTAACAAATGCAAACCCTTAGGTGGGGGCTGGAGAAGGGCATTTTGCTTGGCAAGGCCACTTCCTGCCCTGTTAAGGACATCTTTGGGGCAGAACAGCCTGGGCCTGCACCCAGAGGCCCCAAAGTTGGCCAATGGGTAGGCTGGGCTTGTGCTTAGGAACCCTGAATTTCTGAAAGACGATGAACAGAGAATAAATTGGGTGTGGGGAGGGAGGCGCCGGAGGCAGAGAGAGGAGAAAGGAGGAACTAGCATGGTGGAGGAGAGTACTCTGAGCTCAGCAGCTTCCTGCAGCCAAGGGGACAGGGGAGCCTTTGCAGGGTCCCAGTCTGCTTGGCAGAGTTGTGGGGAAGGTGCCTTGGATCCCACATTCCCTCTGTCACAGGTCCAGCACTGCCCTCCGTGTCTCAGTGGAGTCTTGTTTCTTTCCCTGAGCACCAGAGGCAGCCGTTTCCGTGTTTACCTGACGCGGCCACGCTCCAGGAGGGGCTGGCTTTGGGGCAGCCCTGGATACACACACAGGTGGAGGATCCTCAGTCTGTGGAGGGGCCCCCCAGGAACTGATCACTGCCCACACTGCCGGGTCCCCCAGGCCAGGCCAGTTGAGGCAGCAGAAGCTTTTGGAACCAAATGTGGGAGCAATTGCATTGAGCTGTTTAAATTACTTCCCTTTCTCACTGGTCAGCAGTAGAATTCGATTGCTTTGTGAGTGCACAATGCTGCAAGTCCATCACAGGACAAGACTGGATTTTTCTGGACTAATGTCCCCTGGAAATTTCTGTTTAGCAACAACTTAAATTTTATCACAGAACATTTAAACCAAAAAGGGCTTGGGGATCGTCTATGCCCAGCCCTCCATGGCTGCTGGCCACCCTTGGCCTTCCTTGGCTCCTAGCTGCAGCCCTCCAGTCTCTACCTCTGTCATCACGTGGCTCCTTTCATGTGTCTCTGTGTCTGTATCTCTCTCTTCTTACAAGGACACCAGTCATATTGGATTGAGGGCCCATCCTAATCCAGCAGGACCTCATGTTTAACCTAACTAATGACATCTGCAGAGACCCCATTTCCAGATAAGATCATGTTCTGAGGTTCTGGGTGGAAATAAATTTTGGAAGGACAAGATTCAACACAGCACATGGCTAATACATATTGAATGAATATTTGTAGCGTGTTGGCGGCACTGATGACGCAGCTCTTGCCGGCCCCAGCAGCTGCCCCCCTGCCCTGGTTCTGTCACCAGCCCTCCCCCATTCCCTTCATCCCGTGCTTGGCTGTCACCTTGAACCACCTAAATCATAGGTCCTGCCTAACTAAACCATCCTCTGCCCAGTTCACCAGCCCTTCCTCGTGTGACCATGGTGATGGCCCTGCTCATGTCCAGACTCTACCTCTCCCTTTCCAGTCACTGGGTTACTCACTGCTTGTCCCCAAATATACTGCTCACGTCTTCACCTCTGAATCTTTGACCAAGCTGTTTTGCTTTTTCTAGAAAGCCCTCCCACACTCGTCTGGGGCTAACCCATGGGTTGCTCGCCACCCATTTCAGCTATCGGACTTCCTGCCCCTCCTCCCTGAAGTTGGGCGTATCCTTGTGACTTGCATTGTCAATGGAGACTGGAAGTATTTATGTCACTTCCAGTTGGGAACGGTCATAACCAGCGTGTGGTTCACCCCACTTTCCTTATGCTCTCCCTATTCCTGCCACAGCTACTGATTAGACTCCAGATGGTAGGGACCCATCCCCTGGGGCCTGGAGGGAGGAAACCCGGAGCAGAACCCCCAGCTGACCCCAAATGGACATGTGACATGGGGAAGACATGTGCCACTAAGATTCTGAGTTGTGCCACTGCAGCCCGACCCAGCCCATCCTGACTGAGTCGCCACCCTCCAAGGCCATGCCAAATGCCAGGTCTTCCAGTCAACCCCCTTGTTTTCTCCAACTAGATTCATTTTTTTTTTTTTTTACTCATTTTTAAAATAGTCACCGAGCATTTACGGTCCATCAGGCACTGTGCGAGGAGCTCGGAGTAAAGAGATGGATAAAAAACGGTACGACTGTGTAATCACATTGTTGCAGTGTTCAGTAAGAAGATGGGGTCTTACAGGACTGTATGACCCCAAGTTTCCTGTACTCTGGCGAGTCTGGGAGAGGCCTCCTGAAAAGGGGATATTTGACGCAGGTAGCAATTCGATCAGGTATGGGAGAGCCCGGCCTCACCACCTCCTGACCCCGAGCATCGCCGGTTTGCCTTCCTACTTATTAGCTAGAACTCCCCCGTGTACATGTGGCGGGCACATCATTTCAGATGGCTTAAGCACTAAAAGGCGGGGCACACCCATCGGCTCATGTAGCAGTGATGTCCATCCGTGAGGGACTGGCTTCAGGCACGGCTGCATCGCAGGCCTGATGTCACCAGGCCTTCGTCTCTCCAGCTCTCACATCAGTTTTACTCTGCGTTGGCTTTGTTCTCCGGCACGTCCTTTCTAGATTAAATCAGCAGGCTGTCAGATCATGTCCCGTCAGTGAGTTCGAGACCTCCTCACCTTTGAGGAGGCCAGGGCCCTGGGCCGTCTCCCTCATTTTCTCTGAGAGGCCATGGGAGCTTTGAGGGGCCTGCACGTATGCTTGACAGCCACTCGTCCTGATGTTGCTGGCCCTTCACGCTCCGCCGACCTTCCCGGCTTGACCCACTGTCTCCTCCACCACCACTTTCCAGCTGAACCTGCTGCCTGTCCCATTCCATCATGCCTGGAACCCTCACACCTTTGTGTCTGTGTTGGTACCTCTGCAGGGCAGAGCTCCCTGCACACGGCAGGCAGAAGGCCCCCAATCTTGCACAAGGTGGGCGAGACTCGTGATGTCTGTTGACTGAATGGAACGAGGGAGTGGGACCGGGACGAAAGGACGAAGATTGGAACTTCTGCACCGACAATCATCTTAGCACCACCATCACGTATCCAGGCTTAGGAGATAGGATGGTTCTGTAGCATTTCCCAAGGTTTAACCTGCTCCTTTTGCCTCCGAGGTTGTGTTCACCTTACCCCTGGTGGTGCTCACTGACTTTCTCAACAATTATCTTTGCTGGTAGAGAAATTAGACTTGAGCCTGACTAGATCTCCCTCTTGGCTCTTCACAGATGCTTCCTGTCCACCATCACCGGGGATCCGGCTGAAGAAACGCAAAAGGATTTTGTAGCAACCATGAAATTTACGTCCCAACCAGATTACGGAAGGACATCACATGACTTTGAATTCCTTGTGTTACATTAAATCTCAGTCAGTCCCCTTTGCTGGACCTGGTGGTAAATTCCATCGTGGTCAATAAATTATCCTGCTCAATATTATTACAATTAGGAAAGCAAGGCTACTGCCTTATTTATTTCTCTGTCTTACATACAGTGTTTTCTGAAGTGAAACCTGAATGACTCTTAGGTTCACCCCTTGCTTGGAGGCTCCTAAACCACAGCTCAGCGGCAGCACTGAATCTGCAGGGCCCTGTTGCTCCTCTTTCTGGACAGAGACTGAAATTTTCACTCACACAAACATTCTAGCAACGTGTGCCTTTGGCCACCAGGATCAAATGCAAGAGGAGGGGGCTCTAGGAAATGCTACAGATAATGGTTGTCATTCTCTTAAGAAAACAATTAAAATGTTTCAGAAATAAATGCTCCAGGTAGAACTATGAGAAAATTCAGAAATGCACATTATGCGTACACACACACATACATATATATACACACTCAGGAAAATAACTCACAAAGAAATGAAAATAAAACAAACGACCACCCAAAAATAATTTCTGTTAATATTTTGATACTTACTCTTCCTGACACTTTTCTATGGGTAGGCACGTAGGTATGTGTGTGTAAATATATACTAAAATTTTATAATAATATTTAATTGTGAATAGTATTTTGATGACAGCATTTTAAAATGCTCTCAGACTATACCAACTTTTTTATAACCTGCTATTTTTCACATAACCATACATGATGAACAGCTTTGCATTTGGGAAAAAAATCTGTCACATTTTTTTTTTACTCTCTTATTATAAAAAACAACATGCATGAAATAGAACATGCATTAAATGTAAGTGTATAGTGTAATGGGATTATTACAACCTGAACCCAAGAATCTAGCACCAACCTGGGGCAAGGTGGGGAACATGGCCATCCCAGTAATATCATCCCTCTGCTACCCCCCGCCCCAAGGGTATGGGGACATTCCTAACGACACACAACATGTCTTCCATTACATGGATGGACCACGCTTCAGTTAATGTGTCTCTGATGGTTGGACATCCTGAGTGCTTCCAGTTTTCTTCTGTCATAACTATCCCTACACCCATCTTTGTATCATCTTCCAATAACTTCTTTGGGTAAAACCACAGCGTGAAACCTCGGGGGGAAGGGTGTACATATTTTAAGACTTTTGATGAATTGTCGCAAACTGCCTTCCAACAGGCACGACGAACGTTGGGTCCCACCAGGTGCGTGATAGTGAGTCACCTTTCTGCCAGTGTTTGCCCACATGAAAGCTTGTATCTCACTGTTGTCTCAAAGCCTTTGCTTTGTCTCGCTGCCATTGTTTGCTGGTGAGGCTAAATGACACCATTTACTTATGTATTTACACTGGCCTCAGAGGATTAGAAGCGAGCAATCCTATATTGTTAAAACACATCATCTCAAGAACTTGTCCTACCTCTACGTTTATCCATAAGAGATAACAATCCCACCTCAGCCCACCTCTCTCTCACCCCGTGTCTGGAACCATTTTTTCCGCTCCCGGACTTGAAGCTGAACTTGGAAGGTTACTTCAGAAAAAGTCCTTGGTTCTGCTGACAAGGAGCTGTGGGCACCAGGCTGCCATGCCCTCTCTGAGCCTTAGGCTGCTCAGTGGGCAAGGGCTTAGCAAGTGAGAAAATAATGAAAGTGGACAATAATTATAACCTCTATTTTTTAATGACTATTTATTGAACACCTACTATATGCCCACCTACTATATGGCAGGTACTGTACTAGACACATTATGCATTTTATCTCTAGTTTTTACAACAACCCCGCCAAGCAAGCATTATAATCCTCGTATTACACATGAGGAAACGGAGGCTCAGAGAAGGGAGGGGACGTGTCCCAGGTCCTGCAGCTGGGAAGACTGACCAGTGCTGACTCCTAAGATCTTGCTCTCTGTAAGGGACCCAGAACCATCAGCACCTCTGTTCGGGGACATGGAACGACGATGGTGATTAAATGACGCCTGGGAAGTACTACGCCTCAGTCTGGGCTTTTTCTTGGAGAATTGCCTCCTTTTCCCTTCATGGAGCCATTGCAGTCTCTGTCTCTGTCTCTGTCTCTGTCTCTGTCTCTCTCTCTCTCTCTCTCTCTCTCTCTCTCTCTCTCATCCAGGATGGGGGAACTGCTCCTTGCCAGAAGACCTTCCCCGTGACTCAGAGCCCACTTTAGCCCCCCAAGAATAGGGCAATGCCACCCCTCCATTGGCGCCCCTCCTTGCCTCTGCCTGCTGCTGTCACCACCTTCCGCACCCCCTTGTCCTTTCTGAGTCCCACCCGTCCAGGGGACCCTCCCTGACGGAAACTCGGACCGGCTAACCTGAGTGTTCTCAGGCTTGAAGGAGGGGAAGGGACTTTCAATGACTGAGTGTCGGTCCTGTGCCAGGGCCTTCACATACGTCACCTGAGGCCATCAGCAGGCCAGCTGCAAAGAAGGTATCATGTCTCCGTTTTGTGGATGGGGGAGCCTCAGGCAGTCATGGGCCAAGGTTCACGGCTAATGTGGATAGCTAGCACCTGTTCCATACATAGACCGGTACTCGGGTCACCTGTAAACTATTTGCATGTAACAATCGTAGTTTTCACCACATCGGCAGGACTACTGTGAGCATCTCTACTTCATAAATGGAAACACCGAGGCAGAAAAACAACTCACTGGCACAGGATGGCCCAGCTAGTGAGTGGTGAAGATGGAATTCAAACCAAGGCAATCTGGCTTCCCAGTTTGTCCCCTACCACGTCTGGGTGGCCCCAATCCCACATTCTTTCTAAATGCAAGGGGCTCCGCCAGCATCCTTTCATGCGATGGTGGGGCGATGCCTGGAGCTAGTACGCTCGTTGGGGGACCCTGATGACGAGAGAGCACACCTGGCCCGAGGTCCCTTGTCTTCTGACTTGGAATCCAGTGTTACCACAATCCTCTTCTCAAAGGGAAAATGGACACTCCCAGTGATGTCACCTCCTCCCGCCCCACTGAGGACAGTGGGGCGATATTCTCTGAAGGAGTGGTGGTATGTTTAATTATTAAGTAACTGTGGGAACCTCCTGTGGCTGATACTAACAGAAGCTGGGCAATGAGACGGCCGGCTGGCATGGCCTCCCGATTTCTGGAGTCACCTGGATGATTCACACTCTGGGATGCCTCCCTTGACTCACCTCCTGTCTGAGGGCTTGGCTTCTCACCTCTGGACCACCCTGTTCCCAAGGCAAATTGCCACCGCACCTCCTTCCTTGCAGCTCATTTCCATCATCCTTTCTCAGGCTGACTGCAGGAACGGAAGCTTCTAGTCAGTGCGACTGGGTTTAAGTCTCAGGAGACCTTGGCCACACTGTCTAACCTCTTGGAACCTCAGCTTCCTCGCCACAGACACCGACAGAGATAATCATGTAACGGACACCCAGTAACCTGTCACCCTTAGGATTCATTCCGCTGAGGTGCCACCCTGGAATCTGATGGCCACAGGGCTTAACGGCCTCCGTGCCTTTGCACGTGCTGCTCCCCTTGCTGCGAGTGTCCTTTCCTAGCCTCTCACTCTTTTCTCCACGTGGAACATGACAGTTCCATGGGAAAATGTAGCTGGTTGCAGTATTAAGTAGGGCCATGCTTTTCCTCATGCCTTCAGCAGGGTTCTAGGAAACCAGCTTTGCCGTGCTGAGCCCTCTTGACCCAGGGGTTAGGGCTACTGGGCCCGAAGCGAGCACAGCCATTGCCGGCCTTTGATTTGGTAAAGCCTAGAGCAAGAAAGAGGCTGTGCCAAGGACACAGGAGGGAAGGAAGGACGCTCGAAGGTGGAAAGGGAAGACACCCTGCCTCGGGTGGGGCAAGGTCACACAGGACAATTCCCCAGGGAACACGGGGACGGACACACACACACACACACACACACACACACATGCACGCGCACACACACACGCGCGCACACATGCACACACACATGCACACGCGTGCACACACACATGCACATGCACACACACGCAAACGCACGCACACACGCGCACACGCGCACATACACACACACGTGCACACACACACACACACACGCACGCACACATACCACTTTCTCCACTCTGCCTGGCAACAACAGGTCAAGTCCTGCCTCGGTTTCGGGGACAGCTGTAATCACCTCCAGCAGGCGCCATGGGAGAAGGCGCTTAGGAAAAGCAACTGCGTGCCGATTAAGCGTTCACGCAAACACTTTCCACCTGGCCTGCGTAGGGATGTTGCGGCCACTTTGAGACCCATCTGTGGTCCCTCCTTCTGAGACCTTCCAGCACGCCATCTGGGGTAAAGTATCTCCATTGCCCACGTTCCCCCGTGACACCCCTGGAGAAGGTTCTCTGGGATGACGATGTCACATGGACGCTTTATTTCCTGTTTGTAGGTCCATCTCTTCTCTTTGGGTGCTCACTCTTTGAGATAAATCTGGTCACCAGTGTGTCCCCAGCACCCGGGGCCTGGCTGGCACCCAGAAGATGCTTAATATAAATGCTGTTCAGATGGATGGAAACATTGCTGGACGGCAGGCTGGCTTTGACCTCCAACATAACTAGGTTTAAAGCCCATCATCTCCAGGGGATCTTTGCCCACCAGAATCCCTGACTCTGGGCATGTTTTTAAGAGCCAGAGCGATCAGGGACCAGAAAATGGAGAGGGGAAGGAAGAGGGGCCCAGAGGAGAGGAGGGTTGACACTCAGGAAACAGAAGAGAATGAGACAGAGCCATGTGGGCGGGGCACTTAGGGCGGACGGGCCTGTCTGTCTGCCCAGCGCGTGCGCCGGTCGCTGTGCTTGCAGGCGGTCCCGCTGGACCAGTGTCCCGCCTCTCCCATGCCATCTCCGCCCTGCCCACGCTGGCCTGCATGCTTAGTCACGTCCTCCTCGTCGGCCGCGTCCGCCACGCACACTGTGTCAGCCGCCCCAGATGCAGGTAAGCCTCTGGCCAGGGCCCAGGTGTGCCCGGTACGGCTCACCTGGTGGGCCGGGGTGACTGTGAGCGTCACTGCCCCTCCCCTCCTAAGTACCGAAATCCTCCATTTTCACACTTGGGCACTCAGTTTGTCTTTAAGCATTTCCAATTAGATATTGGAAAAGTGTTCATTGAAAACCTAATTTTATGACATTTTAGTCCTGCTTTCTCCTAAGAAACATTTGTAACAGCATTCATTCATTCATTCTTTCACCGTTTGTCCAACATCATCCCTGCTGTGAGCAGTCGCTCTCCCAGTGAATGCTAGAGGTCGGGAGTGGATAAAGAGCCTCCGCCTCTGAGGGCTGGTGGGGCAGGCAGACAGGTCATAATCATCATAATTACAGCTCCCACTTACGGAGTGCTAATTCTGGGCCAGGCCTTGTTCTAAGTGCTTTTTCTATTTGAGGGCTGAGAACATTCTTATAAGGGAAATACTACTAGAGCCCCAATTTTATAAATGAGGAAAATGGGCACAGACAGTGTAAGTGACAAAATATCACACAGCTTGTGTTCGTTTGCTCAGGCTGCTATAGCTCAGGACCTCAGCCTGGGCAGCTTAAACAACAGACACGTATCTTCTCAGTTTTGGAGGCTGCAAGTCTAAGATCAAGGTGCGGCAGGGTCAGGAGACTGCTCTCCCGGGCTTGGACATAGCTGTCCTCGTCCTGTGTCTGTGCCTCTGTGGGTGCATGTCTGCGTCCTAATCTCTTCTATGAGGACACCAGTCATATTAGGTTAGCATCCATCTAAATGACATTTCACCTGAGTCACCTCTTTAAAGACCCTCTGTCCAAATATAGTCATATCTGGGGTCCTGTGGTTAGAACTTCAACAGGAATTGTGGTGGACGCAGTGGTAGAGCCAGGATTTGAACCCAGGCTGGCATCTCCGGTGCCCAGGTGCTGGCACTGTGTGTTGCATCTCACTGAGAATTGCCCCAGTGTCCCCTGCTCTGGGACACCTCCAACCTTGGGTTAGGGGATCTCTGTGGCTCTGTCGCCCCCTGTGACAACCCTCCTCTAGGCAGAGCTGTAAGTGAAAGGTATGTTGATGTGTGGATCCCATGTTAAGTTACCCAGAACTGAGCACAGAAAACTAAGGGCTCTACCCACATCATTTCTAATCCTCCCAGGAACTCTGCCAGCTAGGCACAAGCATGTCCACTTCACAGACTGGGAAACTGAGTTTCTGAGAGTGCACGTGAATTGCCAGGAGTGGACTCAACTCCTGGACTTACGTGACATTAAGTGGCAGAACTGGAATCTTCCATTCAGCTACATCATGTTCACATGAGGCAGGGAGTGGGCCATTTGACGAGACAGTTCCAGAAGCCTTCCCTGCCCTTGCTGAGTTAGCCGGGCAACCTCCTTGGCCTCCACTCGGCTTTACCCCTGGGACACAACCGTGTTTTCCACCACAGACACTTGGGTGATTCTTCCAGTGGTTGGGAAAGGCCTTTGCAAGTGTTTTCCCCACACAGGTCACTTGAGACCCAGAGCACGTTCTTCACGACCTCGTCTTTGGAAAGTCATTCCTCTGCATGCAGAGGCAGGCTGGGTGCTGACTCAGGGCTGGCTGGAGACTCCGGGGTTGCTTATGCTAGCAGAACCAGGAGTGCTAATACCTGTGGGCCTAGAACCTGAGAGGCCTGCCCAGGTTCATCACAGGCGCGCAGGGGACGTCCTGCCCCTCCCACTCCCACCCCTGCTGCTGCTTATTGCCTGTGTGCTCATGTGGCACATGTTTCCATGCTAAGTAACCAAGTACGGGATACATTCTAATAGCGTAAAAATGAGCAATATAAAAGGGTGCACGTGAACATTGCTTCTTCCCGCTGTTGTCCCCACCCTTTGAGTTCCTTACTCCTCCACATAATAACCACTTTTATTACCTTTGTGCATGTCCTCCCTGAGTTTCCTAGAGAAAACGCACACGCGTGCGGACATACGTGTATTTGTTCAAATCAGAGTCCAAATACGGGCTAGACCAGCGGTGTCCAATCTTTTAGCTTCCGTGGGCCACCCGGGAAGAATTGTCTTGGGTCACACGTGAAATACACTCACACTAACGATAGCTGATGAGCTAAAAATACATACACACATAAAAGGTCACAAAACGATCTCATAATGTTTTAAAAATTTGTGTTGGGCCACATTCAAAGCCGTCCTGGGTCACGGGCTAGATGTGACTGGTAGACAATTACATTTGCTGGGTTTGTATCTTCAGTCCTTTAATTTACAGGTTTTCCCAGAAATCCCACCTCCTCCCTCACTTAGCTTTCCTCGAAATTTTTTCTTAAGTATAAACTAGGTCACCTTCCTTGTAAACTTCTTACTCTCTAGATTTTGATGACTTTATCTCTGGGTGTCATTTGTTATAACATGGCCTTATCGCCTCTGCATGTCCTGATATTCCGTATTGTTGATAGATCTAGAGGTCACATTGAATTCAATTTTTTGTGTTTGTTTGTTTTTTGGGTTTTTTTGTTTTTTGTTTTTTTTGTTTTTTTTGTTTTTTGCCAAAAATATTTTATGGATGGTGGTTGCTATGTCAAACTCATTTGGAAAGTTGAGCAATGTGGTCTCTTAGGCTTTTAATTTTCTCTCTTTATGTGGTTCTTTCTTATTTATCATTTTCTATTTATTTAAACGTTTTTCCCCTCTTTTTTTTCTTAAGCAGGCTAGATGGTAGTTTATTTTATTTCTCAAATGAATATATTTTGGCTTCACTTATTAGTCTGATTTCTGCTTTTATCCTTAAAAGTACTTCGCTTGTAGACATGCATTTTAATGTTCTTTTTCTAACTTTGTGTATAATGCTTAATTTATTTTCTTTCATTTTAATACAATTATTTAAGCCTGAGTGTTCCTCTGAGCACTGTTTATCTCTAACCACAGGCTCTGATGTGGTGTTTTTGTAATCATGTCCTGAAGACTCTTTGGTCTGGGCTTGTATTCCCTTTTGGACCAAAGAGTTGTTTAAAAGAGAAGGTATTTCAGGGATTCCAAGTGGAAGAGCCTTTTGGTTTTCCTATTTTATTATTCACTTTTAGCTTTATTTACTGCGGTCAGAGAATGGCCTTTAATGTGTTTACATTTGGGAATTTATTAAGGTTTTATTTGTTGGCCTGTATGTGCAATTCTAGATGTTCCAAAGACACTGGGAAAAATAGTGTATTCTCTGTTTTCAGGATTCTGCATTTGAAATGCAGCTTATAAATTATATTCTTAATTCTTCTCTACCGTGATTTTTGGGTCTATCAGGTACTGAGAGTTAATGGAGGTGAATTAAGTTCTAACAACTAAAGTGTGTTTGTCTATTTCTCATTTTAGCTCCTATAATTTATATAATATTTTATGAATGTTCCTACTAGTCATCAATATCTGTTTCATTTTCATCATTAATTATGCCATTCAGTGTTACAAGTTTCCACCTTTATTCAATTTAATATTTTTTTTACTAGAATTCAACTTTCTTCAACGTTGAGATTATGACCACTGCTTTCATTTATTTGCTTTTGCCTGACAAACACTGCCCATCCTTGTATTTTAAATTTGTATGAATAACTTTATTCTAGATGTAGATCTGTAATACATCAGAGTTTACTATTGTAATGCAATCTGAAAACTATTTTCCTTAATAGGTAAGTTAAAGCCTTTTGTAGTGTTTGATATGACAAATAACATTTAGTCTTAATTTTTCATATGATTTGATGTGATGACATGATTTGAGGTTTATTAGTCTTTCTCTTGTTTATTTCTGAGAGCTCTTTATTTTTTAAGAAGATTAAAAAGTGAGTCTATAACTTGAGTTACAAGTATTTTTCCCAGTTTGTTCTATATCTATTGAATTTGCTAAGAGTTTTTATTTTGCTATGTAGAACTTTTTAAAAAACTTATATGGTAGCATTTACCAATTGATTATTTTATTAACATTGGATTTTGGGTCATAACTCAGCCTGCTAGCTCCCCTGCCCCTGGGCTACATGCCCTGAGCAGAGGACATGGTACGCAGACCTGAGACAGTGGTCCCAGCAGGGATGGAGAAGGATGGAGAGTTCTAAGACAGAAATGGCATAATTCAGTTGGTTGCCTGAGATGGATGAGGAAGCGGGAAGAATTAGGATGACACCCAGGCTCCTGGTTGGAGAGATAGGAACCTGGAGAAGCTATTCACAGAGACAAGAAACAACAAGTGAAAGTTGGAGGTACAGGCTGAACCTGGCCTCGGTTAAGATGCCTGGGGATGTGGCCTGGGAAACATCCAGTGGGTGACTGGTTACATATTTCTGGAGTAGAAGAAAAGATCTCAGCTAATGCGAGTGGTCAACAAGCTGTAGGAAGTATCTGAAGACGAGGCACCTCTCTTCATCTTCCATGGATTGGAAATGTATTTTCCCAAGATACCGTCACAGAAGTTCTGGACCAGTGGTTCTCAGCTGGGACATTTTTGCCCTCAGGGGACATTTGGCCATGTCTGGAGACACTTTTGGTTGTCACAATAAAGTGACATTTTATAGTGCACAGGGCAGCCCCCACCACAAATTATATGGTGGAAATTTTCAATGGAGTAAAGTGATCTCATACGTAAAGCAACAGTAAGACCTCAATGATCAAGGACTCCACCTTGCCCTGGGTACTCACCAAAGCCACAAAAGCCCAGCTCTCCTGGCTTTGTAGACAAAAACCTTGTTGGGAGAGCACAAGCTTAGATCAGTCTAGATGCATAGCCCAGCTCCTCGGCCCTGGGGAGAGCAGACACTGTACTGGAAGAAGCTGTGAGTCAACATGCAACTGGCTTTGAATTATCCCTGAACTAGCCGGAAAGCACCGCCTTCTTTGAACAGAAGGGTGTGGGATTTGGGCTTCCACGATTTGGAAATTAAAAGAGCACGTTAATGTTATTAAGTCCATGTCCTCACTGCCCAAGGAAATACCCAGGTCCAGAGGAGCGGCAGAACTTGCCTGAGAGACACACAGTAAGCCACTGGAAGGACCAGGATGCCAGCGAAGGTTTCAAATCAGGTGGAATTGTCCAAGTGTGATTTCTATTTATGTACAACAAAGATTCCCTCCTGCCCCACCCACTTAAACAGCCCCCACTGGACACATGCAGATAAAACAATTTCCTTTAATGATCTGAGCCCAGAACCTGCTTCCATTGTGCATGACTATCAAAGGGGTTTTGCACGGGGTTAACAGTCCCCGAATTTTCTAGGAAACAGCAACTGTCTTATACATGGAGGGACATTGTGTGTGGCTGGTTCTGGGGTTGATTCAGAGTCATTCACTGTTTTTGGAAACTTACATCACTCTGGGAAGTGCTTTGAATCACCAGCAAAACACACCACCCTCGTCGGTGAGCCTTTGCAACCGCATTCATGGTGATTTTATTTTTAGGTGGAGGCCATCTGACTGCTTCCTCGTGTTTTCCAGTATAGTTCTGCCCAAGTATTTACATGTTGAACTAAATATCACTGTTACAGATCCTTTTCTTTTTAGTTCTTGTTTGCATTAGCGTCTTATATGTATTTTCTTAAAATTATATGTATCAGCAAATCATATGTACTCTCTACCATTTTGATTTCAAGACAGTAAAGCGTATTTATTTACTTTTAGAAGGGAGCACGGAGTCATTACCTTTTTGTAGGGAAGAGGTAGGCCAAGAAGGGTTGTGGTGGACAATTCCAGGGTGTGGAGCATTCTTCATGATGTCCAGACTGCTCCTGATTGACAGCCAATGTCAGGAAAACACCTGCAAAACACAGAAGGTACAGGCAGGAGACATACCTCTAGGTTAAAAGCGTTAAAAATGCATCAGACAAAACATACTGCATGAATCTTGCTTGGATCCTGATTTGAAAAACAGAAAGCGCTATCAAAGTTATTTGAGGGCCGATCCTGGGTGTTTGAATGTGGACTTGGTATTAAATGATATCAGGACTTTATCACTGACTTTCTCAGGTGAGCTGATAGAGTGCGAGACAATGCTCTTATTTTCAGAAGATATTCACTGTAGCATTTAGGGATCAGGGATCCTGGTGTCTGTCTCTTACTTTCAAATGCTCCGGCAAATAAAAGCAAAAAGGAAAACAAAATATGAGCAATGCTGAACCCCAAGGAGTAGGCATAAGAATGATGATCGTACCGTCTGCCCACCCAGGCCTGGCTGCATGGCCCCACTGGCCTCCGTCCTCTGCCCTGCCAGGCTGTCCGGTCCAGTGAACACTGGGTCATGCACTGTGATCGTTTTCTAGGGCGTGACCTAGAAAGTGGGACACAGATCATTATTGATTGATGAAGACCCAGAGCATTTCCCCATAGGCCTGGAAAGGTCAATGGCAGTTCATTTACTTATCCACCCAATTATTCATTCATTTAAGAAACTGGCTCTGATCCAGGGCTGTTGATCCAGTCCCTCACCTGGAGACACTCAACATCATCACAAGCAAACATGAGGACAAAGTCCATCACGGGACATGCTCTTTAGAGGTAAGCATGGCCCAGGGAAGTAAAGAAGAGGTGTCTTACCCAGCTGAGGTTGGGGGAAGGGGAGGGATGGGAGCAGAGAGCACAGTGAGTCAGCAGAGGGGCTTAGGGGTGTGTCATTAACAGTGACATTGATCTTACTCAGCGACGTGGCACGTGTATCACCTTCTTTAATCCTCCCAACAATCCTGAGAAGAAGACCCAGTTCTCATCCCTAATGGCAGAACAAGAATTTGTCCCGAGCTCTGGGCACAAGGACATGCACCTCTAAGAATGGCCTGATAAGCCCTGGTTGACCTTGATTCTGAGTGCCAAGGTCAGCTGGGGAGGGGTGCGGGGGATTTGGAAGGCAGGGAGCAAGCATCTGTTTTTTTCTCTCCTGGTTAAATAAAAACCCAAATAGCAAAAAGTGCAGGCTAAGCCCTGAGCCCACGTGTGCACAAGGCCATGTCCAAATGCGTTTGCCTGGCTCACTGGGCCACTCCTCTGAAGACGGCCAAAGCGGGCAAATGTGTAACCACAGAGGGGACAGAAATACCTGTACTTCCCGGCCCCTGCACAGCCCAGCCCCAGCGCTGACCCCAGGGATTCCTGAAAAGTGCTGCGTGGGGTTCTTGCTCCTGGCTGCCGCCCCTCCCCCTGCCATAGTCTGGGGGTGCAGGTGCCATCCTTATCTGGACCCTCCATGCCCGTCAGTTTAGGTGCAGACACCCGCTTAATCAGGTCAGAAACCCTTAGCTGGACAGTTTACTGTCACTCTTTTCTGGGTGGGGACACGTGGCAGAGAAACGATGCGTCCTTGGTCTCCTGACACCCGTCGTGGGGCTCATCCTCCCCGCCTTGGTCAGCTCGGGCTGCCGTCACCAAATGCCACAGACCAAGGGGCTCACACGACCAATACTCATTTCTCACGGTTCTGCACCCTGGACATCCGGGATCAAGGCCAAATCAGTACCTGGTAAGTGGTTTCAGCCACCTGCAGTCAACCTCGGTCTGAACATGTTAAATGGAAAATTGCAGAAATGAACAATTCAGAAATCGAGCGCACGGCGTTCTGAGTAGCGTGGCGGGTCGCCCGCCGCTCCGCCCCTCCCCGGCCAGGACGGGCGCCATTCCTGGCACGCAGCCTGTGTGCTGTCCTGTTTTAAATCGGCGTGCACTGAGGCCTGGAGCGTCGCTTAGTTCCATTCGCCCTGCTGAGGAGGGGAAGAGCTGGCACTCCAACGCTGGTTGGTTCAGCTGCAAAGCAGACATAAGTCCCCTGCCCTTGACCTCCATTGTCAGAGCAGCACCCAGCTCTTTGACCCCAGTACTTCTATAACTGCCCAAGTCCCCTACCCCTGGACGCCCTCCTGGGGCTGGAGGCAGTGGCTGCTGGAGGCACAAGCACTGGGACCCGTGCTCAGGTGCTGAGATCAAGCCCACTCTCACAATGGGCTCCTGGGAAGCAAGGTCGGGTGCTGAGGGTCGTGGGGGAGGCAGGTGGGCCCAGCTGCTGGGCAGGCAGAGACCTCCATCTGGGCCCCTTACAAACACCCACTGACCCTGGGCTGGCTGGCATGCATCTCCATTTACTCGTCTGCAAAATGGGGCAGAGCCTCGGGACTTGACCCCCCAGGCTTTAGATGCCCCACAAACACATTTTGTTCCTTTCCTTCTTGGCAACCCCCCCTTGCCCCATCGCCAGCAATTAAAAAAACAAACAAACAATACATTTTAAGTAAAAACCCATCTGTCCAGGTGTTGACTTGTGAAGGGGAAGCTGGTGTCATAGGGCCCACAACCCTGCAGGGCAGACGTTGGCTGGAGGAGACTTGTGGTGACCCCCCGTGTCCCGAATACCGAGTCCTCCTGTCCTCATGACCCTCTGTGGTGCCCCCTGGCCACGTGTCAGCTGCCCTTAGCAGCACGCCGGCAGTAACTGTCGGTGTTTGTGTCTGTCTAAACGGAGCAGGAGAAAGCCGGATAGAAGCTTTGTGAAGGAGAGGGAGATTTTCCCTTCGCTGCTCTCTCATCCATCTGTTTTTCATCTTTGTTTTTTGCACAAGCACACACATACACACGTGCATGCACACTTGGGTGGAAATAAAGACTATTGCTGTTTAATACGCGAAGGGGTCCCTCATTTCCGTGGTCCGTGGTCTGGAGGTCCTGGAGGAGGGGCTGGAGGTCCCTTCCCCGGGGACAGCCTGCACAGCAGCTGGCTGACCACATGGCCACCCGCAGGGTCAGCCGCCCGAGGCTGAGTCCAGAATGCACTATTTTGTTGTGTAATTGACACACAGTGTTCGTTTTTAGGGCCTGACTTGGGATCACGTGCCAAGAGCATTCCTGAGGGGTCAGGAGGGAGCATGTTTACTGTCAGGCTGCAGGAGGGACTTCCTCCAATCAGCCCGTGGGTAATGCTCTCAAGACTGAGCACTCAGCAATCCCTCAGGGGCACCTACTGTGTGAGGCCCTGGACCAGACCCAGAGACACAGGGACATCCGTTCGATGCAGGCCTTGTCCTTGGGAAGCTCCAGGGTGTGGAGCGGAGGCTGACCAGTGGAGGGACAACCCCAGGCGGGGAAGGACAGGGCCAATGATGAGCACAGGGCACTGGTGGGAAGGAGGCACTGTGCCTGCATCCGGGCCCTGAGCCCTGGCACCCTTTATTCTAGGGAACCCAGTGGAAGGACACATCGACTTCTCCCAGAGGGCCATTTGCAAGTGTCTTCTTTTGAAATCAATGGTGTCTTTTCCTGAATGCCAGAGTATTTCATTCTCATTTCCAAAAATGTGGAATGTTACGAAGTACGTGAGTTCAACAATAGCGTTCTTCAGAGATAACCAGTGAGCAGCGATGGCTGCGTACGTTTCCTGAGCACTTCCCTCCAGGCCTCGGCATCCCGGAGACCCCTGGGGTGGGGCTGGGGGGCCGGTGGGGGTCCCTGTGCTCCAAGCTGCCAAGACAGTGTCACATGCTTTCACTTACTGTCACGACAGCTGCATGGGGAAAGTACCAGCAACATGCCCGTTTTCTACCCCGGGGAAACTGAGGCACAGCAAGAATGAGTCACCTGGTCTAGGTGACACAGGAAGGAAGTGGCGGAATCAGGACACCAGGCTCTCAACCCTGAGACATGGGAAGTCGGCTAAGTCAAGCATCCTCACCCACACCCACCTGGCCAGTGTGGAGGTGCAGGTCTGCCCCCACGCAGGGCTATTCCAGAACGCTTGGCCTTAACCCGCTCTCTGCTCCCTTCAGCGTAGTGACTAAACATTTACACCTACATCGACATGTTACTCACCCAGGCCGTCTCACGGAGCACTACACGCACC
>PVJL010008812.1:0-45111 GCA_004026885.1 Lyroderma lyra
TTCTTCTTCTTCTTCTTCTTCTTCTTCTTCTTCTTCTTCTTTCTTCTTCTTCTTTCTTCTTCTTTTTCTTTTTTTGTATTGTTTTCTATAACATTTATGTTTGAATATTAACATTCTTGTTTTTAATTAACTCTTTTTTTCAGATTATAGAGGAAATTAAAATTGCCCTTAGCCCACCTTCTGAAGAGAACAATTTTGCTATACTTGCTTTCAGTTTTTAAAAGAAACTTTTTGATTTAATGTTAAAACATTTTTCTCATTATATTGGAATACATGCTCATTCAGGAAATCTATCAAATTTGTTAAACTTGTATTTTTCAAGGTATGATGTTAGTGAAATGCAATGATCTGAGGAAATAAGACATATGTGCTGGGAGCATTGAGTGACACAATGTTTCAGGGAGGTAGTTGGGCAGCACTTGTCAGTATTGAATGTGTGTGTACTCCATAACCTAGAGATGCCATTTCTAGGAATTGTTCTTACAAAAATTCTTGTTCATGCACATAAAATTAAATATGGTCACTGAAATATTTACTAATATAGAAATAATTAGGAACTGGCTTAATATCTGTTATTAGGAATACACTTAAATGAATTATGGTACAAGTATATTATGAATATATATTTATATATTATAAATACTGTGTAGCTATTAAATGAGATTAAGTGAATAAAATTAAATTTTTGAATTTTTGAATTAAAAATATGAGGTAAACCTCCATATATTGATACATTTAAATCTCCTAACATGTAGTATAAAGTGAGAAAAGTAAATCATTGAACAGTATAGATAGCATGACTTATTTATATATATATAAGAGAGCTAGCTATATGTACATATACACATATACACAAAGAAAAATGCATAGAAAGGGACTGGAAAGATGCACACAAAGCTGCATCACCTCTGGGGCAAGAGCACCAGGGAGATAGTGTGTAGGGGGCACCCCACTCAACTCCAGGTCATCATGGCGGCCAGACGCTTTACAATAAGAATGCATTCACGTATGACTTACACCATTTTTAAAAAGAGAAGTGTACAATATAATTTCTCATTAATTGTTAGAGACCATAAAATTTTAAAATACCACTTCTTCAATTATGAAATATATATATTACTATAAAACATTCAGGTAATGCAAAAAAGCATAATAAAATAAAAATCACTAGAGAGAGCCTCTTTTACTTTCTTCTATTGATATACATGTATGTGTATGTATATAGAGCTATACATGTATATCTACATATATATTATTTTAAAACAAAATTGTGATCATATTGTGTATATATTTTATAGGCTGATTGATTTTTTTGTTTAATATTTTATCATGAGCGTGTCATGTAATTAGAATTTCAGAACATGATTTTTAAAATTATAAAATAATTCAAGCATACAGAAAACATAGAAACTCATATAATGAACACTCATGGACCCACCAACCAGTTGAAGAAATAAACATTATAGCTATAACAAACTCCATGTTTTCCCTCCTCCCTCTCCAGAAGTAACTCATCAATATGAATTTGGCATTTGGCATTCTCATGCAGATTTTAGACCTTATACAGATAATTGATGTATGTATGGAACAATATGTAGTATTGCTTTCCTGAAAACATGATTTTTAATGCCTGATTAAGATTCTAAATTATAGATATGCTATAATCATTCAACTACTTCTCTGTTGTTGGGCATTTTAGAACAAATAGCATTTTTACATTTTCTTTTTAATGTGAAGTTAGTTAAAACAACTTGCTACAAAAAGGTGTAGTCTTTCTTGTGGAATTACTCTATTGTCTTCCCAAACTCTTAAGCCAACCCCACATTTCTCATGTCTTCTTACTTGGCTCTGTTTTCAGAGAATTTCATATTTGCAAATCCACTATGGAAAGCATATGGTAAGCATGAAGAGCAAAAGCAGACTGAGTTATAGCTGAGCTCTTCCCAGTCCTGTTTTGGGTTCTTGCTTCTCTGCCTTGTACTCCATCAGTCTTGCAGCCTACATGCTGAAAACGAGCAGCACAGGTTGTGCCCTTACCACTGGCTGTTAAACTGGGATAGTTGGTTTCTCGTTTATAATGTGACAATTCTATACCTACTGCTCTAAACTAACGATAATCACCTTTTCTCTCTAAGCTTAAAGTTCTCCAAATTAAGTCAAACATTTGTCATCTGACTTGACATTTCATCAAAATGAGTCACTTCATGGAAGCCACTGCAAAGTAGATCAATTACCAGGAAGTACATATGACAAAAGAACAATACTCATTTTTTAATAAATATGCCAGAATTTATATGTCCCCAATTAGCAGTACACTTTAAAAAAAAAAAAGAATAACTTATTCTAATCATTGCTCAAAATCTCTTTGAAAACCTTCTTTTGAAACATGTAACAAAATGGTGGTGTGAAAGGGATCTCCAAAAACCTCCTGTGGATATTGCAACTAATAAAACACCTAAAAAAGAAGCCCACTTACCGCATTAAGGTACCCTCAGGCAGGCAGAGGGTTAAACGAAGGAGAAATAAAGGGAAGAGTGGGGACATGGCTCTGCAGTTCCTTGCTTGGAACTTACCGCTGGGGAAGGAGGAGGAAGAAGGCGGCAGGAGAGCGCTCTGGACCTCACTTGGTCTGTGGAACAGAGGAAAGGGGGCCCAGAGGAGGGGGCATGAGACACTGCACCCACCTCACTTTGGACCCAGGAGGTGCACACTGGTCTGCAAAATGCAGTGGACAGACTTCACTCCGGTTCCCAGAGGAGGGGGAGCAACTGGGCAGTGAGGAGCCCCAGAGCAAATGCTCCAGCTGGGAAGAAGGAGAGAGGGGGCTGTGTGCACGTTTCTCAGCCCACAACCAGCATGGTCTGAAAGACCAGCATACAGGACTGACTCCAAGGCTCAGGGCAGAATCGGCACGCTGGGAAATCTAGAGCAGAAAAGTGCAATCACGCCCAAACTTTCTGAACGACCCCTGGAGCCACAGGAAGAAAACAAAGCCACAAACCCTCCTCCTTCACAGACCTCTGCCCACCCAAAATCAGCAGCGAACACCAACTGCAGCTGGTAGGGTTCAGAGAGTCTGCAAATATGAGAAACCAGAAAATTAAAGAGATGGGCACAGTTGACCCATCAGAAACAGACCTCAAGGGGGGTTCCCTGGTGGTGTAGTGGCTAGGCTTCAGCGCTCTCAATGCTGCGGCCTGGGTTCGATTCCCAGCCAGGGAACTACCCCCGCCCCCCCCCACACACACACACACAAAGAAACAGAGCTCAAAGCAATGATTATAAAAATGCTTAAGGAACTGAATGATAATTTCAACAGAGATAGCAAGCATTAAAAAAGACTTATAGACTATTATAAAGGACCAGAGAGAGAGAATGACTACATTAACTGAAATGAAAAATGGAATAGAAGTCACTAAACTAGATAAAATAGAAGCACAAAGCAGTGATTTGCAGGAAAAGTCAGCAGAAAACACCCAGATAGACATGAGAATCCAGAAAAATGAGTATGAGTTGAGATTCCTCTGGGACAATTTTAAGTAGAAGAATATTAGGATCATCGGTATACTAGAAGGGACAGAGGAAAAGCAAGGGATTAAGAAATTATTTGAAGAAATACTAACTGAAAAATTTCCTAAAGGAAGTAGACATACAAGTCCAGGATGCACAGAGAATCCCAAACAAGATGCTCCCAAACAATAACACACCAAGACAAGTCACAATGAAAATGGCAAAAGTTAAAGAAAAAGAGAAAATTCTAAAAACATCAAAAGAACTGCAAGTAGTAACTTATAAAGGGACACCATTCAACTCTCAGCTCATTTCTCACCAGAAACTTTACAGGCCAGACAGGATTGGCAGAAAATATTCAATATGATGAAAACCAAAGATCTACAACCAAGAATAATGTATCCAGCAAGGCTAGCATTCAAACTGAAGGACAGATAAAGAGCTTCTCAGGTAAGGAAAGTTAAAGGAATTCATCACCACCAAACCAGTACCACAAAGAATGTTAGAGGACTTCTTTAAGCTGGGAGGAGGGATGGGAGAGTGGGTAAAATAAGGGGAAGGGATGGAGAAATTGAGTTTGATTGTTAACATAAAATTGAAAGCAACAAAGAAACAAAACTCATGGTCACAGTCAGTAATTCAGTAGTTACCTGAGGGGAAGGGGGAAAGGGGTGGGGGGAGAAGGGACAGGGACACAAATATATGGTGATGGAAAGAGAACTGACTTTGGGTGATGAACACATAATATAACACATAGAAGATGTAATGTAGAATTATACACCTGGGACCTATGTAACTTTTATTAATCAATGTCACTCCAATAAATGTATTAAATTTTTTTTTTAAAAAAAGAAAAGATATAGCCTATTAAAAAAGAAAGGAAGAAAGAACCTTCTTTTGAATTGGCCTTCAGAAACTTAATCTCCTAAATGGTGACAAAACTTTTCCTTTGGACAATAGATTCTATTTACAAAAGTACCTAACAGAAGTTTGGAGCCAGAGCTGTAATGATGGAGCCCAGTACCAGTGCCCAGAGAGCTGGGCACTCCTGTTGTTGAGGTGACACAAATATAGGCACATGGGTTATTTATGACCAGTGTCCATTCTGATTGGTCAGTGCTTGTGCCATCACAGTTATAAAAATAATTTGAATCTTACTCCTCCTGGAGGCTTGATTACCCTCCCATTCCATTAGCGATCCCCAAAGCACCCCCCCCAAATTATGCCACTCTTGTTAAAGAAGCAAAAATCACATCCTAGTTGAAAGAATAACTGTTGACTTGTGAGTCACATGAAAGCACTCTTGGACTTAAGAGGTGTGCTTTACAATTTCCAATTCATACCAGAAGTATTTTTCTTAAGAATACCCCTTTTAAAGGAATTCATTTGTATAACTTAAAAGAAATGAAAAGGACTATTGCTTAAATGATTGTTGAAAGCATTTAAAAGTCCAGAGATTCATTTTGTTCAGATCAATGAGCAAAGAATGAGATCAAAAGTTGAAGGATTAATTCAGATCCAGAAAGATGCTCCTTGATGGTTTGAATTCCAGAAAGTTTCTTCAAATAGTGCTCCGTGTGCTCAACTAACAGAAAAGTTTTCAGAAAAGGACGCAAATCACATTGAGTAATCGTGAAGGAAAAAGAAAAGGTTTTTAAGCGGCAGTGAGGACATGAAGAGCCTGTACCTCCTCAGCTGTGCAATGGGGAGCAGGGGGCCCTGGGGCTGAAACCTTCCAGGGAAGAATAGGAGAAGTCACTTGGGGCAAGATTTCAGACTGTGTGTGTGGCTGGCACCTGCACTGCCAGTGAAAATGACAGCCCTGTAAATGAGAGAGCTAAGAGTACTGGGAAAATTCACATTTGTTTTGTAACAACCCAAATCCTCAAGATGTAGTGCTCAAAAGTGATTTGCTATATATTACAACACACAAAAATGTAATACAGACACATGATTTGTCTTATTTTACAGCATGTGTATTTCATATCAATTTGGCTGCAGCAGCTTTACGTGCCAAACTGAGAGTAGAACAATAGACAGCAGTGTCTTCACCGTGTGTGTGTGCGTGTGTGTGTGTCATGCACACATGCACAAGGAATAGCATGTGCCCAGTTAAGCATGTGAGTGCTAAACAAGACTAACTAGGTTCAAATCCTGTCTGTTAGCTGTGCTTCCCCAGGACTCAAGTTTCCTCCTGTGCGGAATAGGAATAATCAACAATTCCTACTTCATACAATTGCTGTGAAGATTAAAATGAAAGAATGCATGTGGAAAGCATAGCTATTATTTTAGTTATTGTGGTTAAAAAAACATTAGTCATTAGCACATTACAAATCTTATAAATATTAATAACAACGACAAAATAAATTGTCTTTATTTCATAGATATGCTAGGCTAGCTCTAGAAAAGTATATAACTATGATAGAAGAGGGTGGTGATTTTTTTTAAGTGTTGATGACATTATTCTCCTAAGCATGGCTTCATACATGTTCGATATGAGGAATTTTGTTTTTCACAGGAGCAGTACCAGGCATCTCTTTTTGAAGACAGTTTCTTTCATTCTTAATTCTGTTGGGTTCTGAGAACTGTGTCAGAACAATGTCAGAGGCTGGTCCTTTGTTACCAACTGTCATCCCTTTGTTTTTAATCCTTCTCCCTCCCTTTTCTTGTGAACTTTGCCATGTGACTTTGCAGTCTCTCCCAGGTAGCAGTAAAGTCCATTTCTTACATTGTGGATATTGGGCTTGGCCCTGTGACTCACTTTGGCCAATGGTAATAGTGGATGTGATACAAGCAAAGGCTTGAAATATGAATTTAGTCTTGCCCTCTTGCATCTCACACTTCTGTCATCACCATGAGAAAAACATGTCCCAGCCAGCCTGCTGATCCAAGAAATGTGATGCAGACCTGGATCCAGCCTTCAATGTGGAGCCAAGCCCACAGCACAGGTCAGACCAACAACCTGCAGACGCATCAGTGATGACATCATCGCTGTTTAAGCCCCTGAGTTTGGAGGGGTTTGTTACACAGCAAAGGCTAATTGATAAACTTCTAATTCTTTCACCTTTTGTGTGCTATAGGTAAAGCTTTTAAAAAAGGAATCCACACACATATATAGATATATGTGAAATAATGTATGAATTTGTATAAATAGCATAGAAATACATGCGACTAAATTTAGTAAAGAATGTGCTAACAAATTTAGTGGTTTTTTTCCTTCCTCAAAATTTCCAAATGACTTGTAGGTCAAAATGACTTTATTAAAATATTAAAAAAGTTCAAACCTTAATTAATGGGTTTGTCTTTTGTGTTAGTATGTAGGCCATATAATGAAATACCATAAAAATTTATCAAGATAAAAATGTTTGGAACAGAAAAGCATGGAAACTTAAAATTAACTTCCACTCTGGTTGGAAGTAGTGATGTAGTAATCTCTTTGCTTCTGTAATTCCTTATGTTCATTTATTTAAGTATTATTCACCAAAATAAAGTAAAATTCATCCTTTATATTAGGAAGAACACTATTTAAGTTCAGACGATTACTATTTTCACCACCGATTTTCCCCTACATTTCCTGCATGCATATTTAGAAAGCAGCATAATAATAGGGTTTATGTCATCCAACGAAAACACTGGCGAGTTACTAGTGATGCATTTTGAAAGAAAGAATCAACTGACTATATTCTAAGCTGAAAAAGATTATTCGTTATATCTACAAAAGTACATTTGGCTGCAAGTAGCAGAAAACCTTCAACTAGCTATGGCTTAAATGTTTATTGTTTACTTAACAAGAAACTCAGATACAGCCCATATCAGAAGTGGCGGCCAATACCAGTGTCATTAAGGACTGAGACTCTCTCTGCCTCTCCATTTTGCATATTGTCCAGTCATCCCCATGCACATCATCTTCAGGTTATGCTATGGCTGCTGCAGTTCCATTTATCATATGTAAGTTTGAGGCAGAAAGCACGGGGAAAGAGCTAAGTCAGCCACTACTTTCTCATGTATCAAGAAAGCAAAAGCTCCCCAGAAGCTTCCTCTTACGTGTCATTGGCAAGAAATGGACACAAGCCCATGACACTGTAAGAGTAGTAAAAGGGAGGCTGGGAGGTTGAAAGGTGATCATGATTGGTTTTGAAATACTATGAATCTGGGAGGAAGGTTGGGGGGGCTGGGTAAAAAAAGAAAAGGGATTAAGCCATACAAATTGGCAGTATCATGAGTCATCCCTTTCAGCCCACTGTCACCCTGAGCAAAAGCAGGGTTCTGTCAGCAGAAAGAAGGGAGGAAATGAGTCTGAAAAAAACATCTGTACATTGCCTTAGTTGCACTTACACACTTTATCTTCTCAACCTTATAGAGGCAAGAAAGCAGAAGACATAGAATTTTGGTTTTACTTTTTTTTGGTGGGGGGGCGAGCTGACCACCTTTGAGCATCTGGGTAAGCAACAGATACTGCCCTACCCTCAAATTTTCCAAACAAGCTATTTTAGGAGTGCCCAGAGCCCCTGAAACCTATCCATGGGTGACTTAGTTCAGAAATCCACCTACAGTCAACTTGAACCCCCACAGTCTACACAGCTTCTAGGTTCCACTCTGCTATTTCAAGTACGGTTGTGTTGTGCATCCGATGGTTGCTATTCTGAAATGCAGTGTCTCTCCTCTCTGTTAATAAGCTTGTCATCGAGGAACCTTGACAATGTCTAAAAAGGTATAACAAGAATGGATAATGTTATTCAGTTGTTCTATACGGAGCATCCCAAAAATATGTATACACACTTTAAGAAAGAAAAAACTATATTACTATTGTAGTACAATAGATACCAACAATAAAAGATGAATACCAGTCACATTTGACTTCTGTAATTACAAGAGGTGCTCAAAGTAGTTACCATCAGCATCAGACACTTGGTGAACTACTGCTTGAGCAATGTTAACCAAAGAGTCCACTTGTGTCATTGTGCATGCCCTTGTGCACATCACACATAGTACCATGCCTCTCCAACTTATCACAAATGCATGCAATTACTAGGTGCGTTGCAGGTTCTATTGCATACTCATGTCTCCATTGTTGTTGCACTTCTACAACATTCTCACATTTCAAATACCACTTCAAAATGGTCTTGATCTCCTCTAATGACAACCAACTTCTGCCATTTTCTTTGACTGTTCTGCCTGTCGCATGGTGACACTAGAATTCATTTGATTAATGCCATCTTTTGAGCAAGCATCATACTGCGCATTAGTACCATAATTCTCTAACAGTAATACATAGATAACATCTCTTAAAATGTGCATCCATTTTTTGGGCATCCCGGTATATGGTGACTTTTAGAAGTGTAAACTATTTTGAAAATGCAAAGTTCTGGAATCAGTTCTCAAATCCTGACTCCACATTTCAACAAGTAAAGTCAGATGTCCCAAACCACATATGCAAACAGAATATGCTTTTTAAAAATTGAGACATTGTCATATACCATTGTATTAGGTCAAGGTGTATACCACAATGATTTGATATATATACATATTGCCTGTGTATGCTTCAATTATAAAATAAAGACATTGATTTCCATACATGGCTTGTGGAACCAGTGTCCTTACTTTGTAGTCACTAGTGGTGCTAACGTGAGACAAATTTCTCATAATAATAGAATGATGATTCCAAATTCATCAGAGGTAGAAAAAAAGGTATAAAGAAAATAGAACAGAAAACTGTGGGGGAGATATAAATAAAATGTTTCTCTTTTTTCTGACGAGATTAGAAGAATTTGCTTTTCAGATTTCTTTCTCTCTTTGTCAGTCCAATAAAACAGTATTGTATGCAACTTTATGCTTTTTAAAATTTCTAAACTCTGGTTGAACTTACCACATTTTCTCTCTTACAACATTCTCCCCACCCCTTTCCTTGGTGTCTGCAGGAGTCTGTACTTTCCGCTAGTTTTGATTTTGTGAAGATGTGAATTGAATCATTCTGGAAGAAGTTATGAAATATCTCTTGTAGACCTGTGGCCCAGGGCAGATGGAGGAATTAACTCAAAGGAGAAGAAAGCACTTTGAGCCTGATTTTGGGGCCGACAGTGGTCTCAGTGAGAACCACAGATTAGCCAACAGTGCCTTCAGTTCCATCCAAGGAAGGTCAGGTTCTGGGATCATCAGTTGCCTCCAGATCCTATGTCCTCCTGTGTCAGAGTCCAGTAAGCTGAAACAAATGCCTGTTGGAGGCTGCTGGCTACTGCAAGCATATTAGGCCCCTTATCATTTCCTTCTAGGTCAGCCACAGCGCCACCCCAGCTGTCCCAAGTTGCCCCTGAGCACTAGTGGGATTGAAATAAATAAGACCAACGTTTACAGAGTGTCCTAAGGGTGGGAAAAGCCCTAATTCCTGGGAATATTATATGTTATATTCTCCCTGAATATAACCAAAAGTACAGCAACTTTACATATATACTTTCTTTTCTTTTCTTTTTCTTTTTTCCATCTATGCTTTCTTTTCCCCCTCTTGTACACAAATTTATAGCAGGAAACTGTCATTATAATAATTTAAAAGCTATTGTACTCTGGTATTAAAGATGTCCTATACAATAGAGCTTGTAGTTCATTTAATGAAAATTTATTTCCATACATATGAACTAACAATTTCAAAGTCTCTGATGCATATAAAATTAATAAACCTGAGCAGTGCTTGATAGCAAGACCATGGTAAAGCCACAAATTAAAATCCCTGTTGCAGCCCAAATATATTCACATTTTAAAATGAGGTGGCTTTCCTAACCAAATAAATGTTGGCCCCATAGTGAGCAGTCTTGCTGTGGAGGTGGGGTGAACTTTAAAGGGAAGTTTAGGTTTTCACAGACATCTGGGTTAAGATAACAGCAGAAGGTCTCAAGTTGGGTTCATGGAACTCTCCTGGTGACAGACCAGAGTGGCAAGATTTCAGGGTAACTCTGGGCAACTCAAGTTCTTGCATCAGAGAAGAGAGACTGGGGAACCAGCAACTATTGAGTGCCTGGTACCTGCCAAGTGTTTATTACTCACTTTACATACATCAATTCATTTCATCTTCATGATTCATATATAAGGGAGGGAGGTTTCCCTTTACAGATGGGGGGATTTAGTTCTTTGGGCCCATAAGCAACCTGGTGGCATAGATCCTGTATGTCTTACTCTACACTTTTCCATCCTTGGCATGTACCTCATCTATAGAAGGTACTTATTTAATACTTATTAAATAAACAGTCCTTCCCTGTTTTCCTAGGGAGGGTTAATAGACCTTGTGTAATTAAGAGTGCTGTTTCCTTTGAGGCAAGGGATCATCCTTAAGCCTCCAGTTCCCTGATACAAATCAGGACCAAATGGTCCAGCCCCATCTGTGCCTCAATCCAGGTACTCATATCTGTAAGAGGCTCCCGGGTCAGGTTCCAGAGTCCACAGCCCAAGCCCTATAGTGGTATCTCTAGCTTTCTTTATCAGGTTTCTCCAAGCAAGGCAAGCATATGACCTCGAGTATCTCTGCTCCATCTATTCACTGCCCTCCCACATCAGGTATCTTAACAATAATATTGTGTCCTGTGTCCCAAGGAGCATTTGATAAGAGCATTCAGAACAAGTACAGATCACCCAAGGGATTGTAGTCCTGTTAATTTTTATCTTATATCTACGTTAATGAAATTAATTCTTTCTGGGCTGAGATATATGCATATTTCACAATCACTGTAACCGTAAGCAGAGAATCTTTTCATTTTCTGCCTTGATTTACTCAATTTTACCTATTTGCATCTAGCAAAGGCAAAAACATTGTTCTCAAAACATCTGAGAAGTTGAGGTGATCATATAGGATTGGGTTGTGTGATTATCAATTTCTTAGTAACATTGAGTTTTTATTGCTTCCTGCCTACCTCCAACACACTGCTGCTGCCATTATTCCTTCTCAGTCCTTAAGGTGTAAATAGAGTATATATTAAACTAACTTTTTGGTCTTACATTTCAATTTTGAAAAAACTTGAGACAGAAAAAGTTGAAAAAATAGTACAAAGAATTCCCATATATCTGTCACTGAGATTCCCCAAATGTTACTATTTTACATGTTCTCTGTCTCGCCGCATCCCCCCTCCCATAGATACATATACATATACAGGATGTATGCTGAATTATTTGGTATTTTGAGGACATTGGATTATATGCCATCTCTATTTTCCTCCTCAAAAGAATCTATGACCTTATCACTTGTATAAAAAGTAAAATCTTTTCTAATATTTGTAATATGTATTCATACACAGTATTAAAACACTAATAACTAATCAATTCAGCCAAATGCTAACCTAATAGTTCAGATGCAAACATGTATTATTTCCACAGTAAAATACCACACTAGATGGCAAGTCATATTAAGAATTGTCTTGTAAACAGGACATGAGTGAGAGTGAATTATCTTCACCCAAAAAATAAAAAATAAGAGGAAACAGATGTCCCCTAAGAGGTAGGTGAAAAAAACCAGCTTGGAATGAGTCAAAACAACCCTTTCATTTAGGACTCACTGAAGCTTAGATGCATGTGTCCAGCTGCCTGCCCGCAGTCCACAGTGGTGGGTCCCAGAAAGCTTCAAAGTGAGCTGGCCAGCACTCAATACTTGGAAGTCTGCTTGTTTCCTGGGCTCTCTCTTATCACCAATTCTGGGACTTGGGATTCCTCCTGGATGAGTTTCTTTCACTCCCAGCTTCTATTTAGTCACCAAATTCTGCTCGTCTGGGAGGTTGCAAGGCTACTCAGGAGAGCAAGGGACAGACCAGGTGAGAAGTGGTGAGGCCTAGTAGTAGAGTGTCGTAACTAGGTGAAGGCTGGTGTGTTTCTGTGAATGTTTGTTTCTGTTACATTGTATCTTGCGAGGTTAGTACAGCAAGAGTTATAGAGAGCTTGGTACCAAGGTCACTTGGAAGCCTGTCACCACTATGATAGCTCCTCAGACTCAGAGGGACCACTAGTTCCCCTAGCAGTTTGTCAGAGGGAGTAGGAGAAGGACCTTAGAGAACAGCACTGGGAAACCCACAGAACCCTCCTGCCTACTCCTGGGATGCTGCCTGCGCTCATCTCCAATCACTAAGTAACAACCCCATGTTTCTTTGCATATAGGTGAGCATTTGGCACAGGTGTGCGCCCTAATCATTGTTTTCAAACACAGTGAATCAGGTCACGCCTAAACTAGAAAGGAGTTATAGCAAGGATGGAGAGAAGAGAGAGATTCTAGAACCCTAGAGACTAAATAGGCAGAACTTGGGACTGAATACAGGAAGTGAGCACAAGTTGTAGAGGAAGACAGTTCACTCTGGTTGAGGCCCTACTGTGTGCCATGTTCTGTACATACATACAATATTTATATAAGGAGCCCTCATTAGCCCCATTTCATGGATGGGAAATCGAGTTTCAGAGAGGTGAAGCGACTTGCCCAGGGTCACACAGCTAACAAGGGATGGGATCAAGACACTGCCCATTAACTTAAAGCTATTGTTTTTTCCTTTACAAGCAGCATTATCTAGTCTTCAAATGAAATTGTAAACAAAAACCCAGTATGTAAAACAGATCAGCTCTGGTTAGAAAGTGGTAAGGGAAAAGGGAAAACTATGGAGACAGTGAAAAGATTAGTTGTTGCCAGGGGTTAGGGGGGAGGGTGGATGAATATGCAGAGCACAAAAGATTTTTAGGGCCATGAAAATACCTTGTATGCTACTATAATGATGGATACACTTGTCCAAATCCACAGAATGTACAATACTCAATGTCAGCTATATGCTTTGGGTGCTTATGATGTGTCACTATAGGTTCATGCATTGTCACAAATGTAGCATCTGGTGAGCAATGCTGATAATGTGGGAGGCTATATATGTGGGGCAGGGGCTATATAAGCAATCTCTGTACCTTCCTCTTAATTTTGCCGTGAACCTAAAACTGCTCTAAAAAATAAAGTCTAGAGAGTTCCCTGGTGGTGTAGTGGCTTAAGGCTTCAGCGCTGGCGCTGTGTCAATGCTGTGGCCTGAGTTCAGTTCCCAGCCAGGGAGCTACCCACATACAAGGAGAAAAAAAAAAAAAAAGTCTATTGTGCTCGCTTCGGCAGCACATATACTAAAATATAAAGTCTATTAAAAAAAGAGAGAGAGAGAGAGAATGAGGGGCCTCAAGTCTCTTTCCCCCAATCCTCACCTCACACACCTCCCTTTGGAGGTCCCTGATGTCATGAAAGGTCCTTCTGTTACTGGGGAATGGGTCCTTCTCGGTGCCATGTCCAGGTTCTTGGTATCTGGAGCAAAGAATTGAATGAGACACCAAAGTGTAGAGGTGAAACAAAGAGACAGTTTATTAAAAGGAAAATAAGAAGAAACAAAGAGAAAGTTTTCTGAAAAGAAAAGGACACTCCTAAGAGGTAGGAGCGGGCTCGAAAAAAAGGGTGATATCAAGGTGGTGATTACTCCAGCAAGGCGGGTCCCATTAGCGGGGTCCCAAGATCCCCCCTATTCTACCTGCCTGCCTTACTTTCCTCTTGAGAGGTGTGATCCCCCTAAATCTCTATGGGAAGTTGAGGGACCAGAGGTCTCATCTTCTGTACCTGCTTCCTGCTGAGTGTGGTGGTGTCCCTACTTGTCAGGGATTCACAGAGCTCTCACCCTATCTGATCTTGAGATCAGCCTGGGAGACAGTGTTGATTTCTTTGGCTGGGATGGGCTGGAAACCTTGCTGGGACATCATCTCTATCCCAGTGGTCACTAGATGAGGAGAAATAGATTCAGTTAATAGATTTAAAAGCATTAGCCTGGTGAGTCGAGTTCTAGCCAGTTTTTCTGTGGGGCTCTGGGGAAGCATAGGTGTGGGCGGAGAGAAAGAGGAAGGTCCTCTCCCCTTTGTTGGGAGCACTCCCACAGAAGAGGGAGGGCATGGACAGAAATATACACTGTGAAAGAAGAGTCTGGACAGATCTCTTAACTGAGCTCCAGGTGGCTCAAATACAGTAGGTACTCAATAAATAAAAATATCAAATAAATAGCAATTAACTCTTGTTAATAAAAAATGTTTTAAAAAAGCATTAGCCTGAAAAGCAGGTCTCAAAGCCACTGATGCATGATGGAAGGTCCATTCAGCCCCATGGAGTTTGTGTCGTGTTGACTTTGGGCTTAGCTGGCCATCCAGGTGTCTCTACCTATTCAGGAACAGCCTAAGGATGATATAATCAACAAGCACAGATTTACAGCCACCAGGATAATTAGCTGAAGTCTGGCAAACACAGACAGCTAAATAAAGTTTTGTCATCACAAATCACAAATTTTAGGAAGTTCCCTGGTGGTGTAGTGGCTTAAGGCTTTGGCATTGGCACTATCAATGCTGTGGCCTGGGTTTGATTCCCAGCCAGGAAACTACCCACATACAAAAAAAAAAAAAAAAAAAAAAAAAAAAAAACAAATCACAAATTTTAGGATGACTAACTAAAGCTGGAGGTGGGGACATTTTAGGAATACAATTAATAAACACAAATTACAAGTTTTTCTGAATGATTAACTCAAGCCAGGGCAAAGGATATCTGGGAGAGATGGGCTAACAGTCTATTGTTTAAATATTGGAGTAATTATCTAAAGCAGGACGCAGGATGAAGACATTCCATGATTTAGGCTGGGAGCAATCTATTGTTTAAGCTAGAGTTAATGGAAAACTGATGGAGAGGATGATTAAGGCCAGGGATTAGCGGGGGAAAGCAAAAATGGGGAGCTAAGGAACTATGGAAGAGGGGACTTAAAAGTCCCTATAGTGAGGGGCTCTTTCATTTGACCCCTGTCACTTCAAGGGCTCCACCATGAGTAGAATAAAAGCCACTGGCCCCAACAAGAGAATAACCCCTTCTGTGACTAACCCAAAGCAACCCTCTACATTATATACCAGATGTGTGGTTCAACTCTTTTTCTTCTAACCCCTCCTGCATTTTGCTCCTGGGTCTTCTCCCCCAGTGGAGGGCAGGAATCGGCCTCCCCAAGGTGATCCTTTCCAGTCTAGCCCCACCTGAAACCTCTCAGGTAATAAAGAGCTCACAAAACTGGAATGTGCTGTGTCCCAGGGTGCTGCAGCCTCAGGAGCCTCCTCAGGCCCAGACCGTATCTCAGACTGGCCCCCTTATGGGAAAAGAGAGTGTCTGGAGACAGACATGGCCAGGATCCCTCCAAGACCCGAAGTCTTACACCTCCTACAGCTGGGAAAGGAAAAGAAAGAGGAAGGATAAGGGAGGCTTCTCTGGACTCCATCTCCCTAGACTGCAGGCATCTTTTTTCTTTTGAACATCTGAAATTCCTACTTACTTCCTTAGCAGCCAACACAATGCAGGCCCCCAGGGGGCACTGAAGGAAGGCATGCTGAATAAAGAACTGTGAGGTCTTCAGGGAGAATTTGTCTTCCTCAGCCAGGGAGTCACTGAACTGGTGTAACAGTCACAGTAAGTGATTCAAAAGCCGAGAGAGAGGAAATGTCTCCTGAGCCTCCCACGCTGTGACCCAGGGGTGAGAAAGATTCCCAGGGGGCGAAACTGGATTGAAAATGTTCTTTGTCATTTAGAAACCTTTGGGGTTTCATTAGCTCTCCTGAGTCCCAAGGTAGCATTTGCTATCCTGAAAAATAGCATTTTCTACAAATTAATTTTGGTAACCGGTATTACCAGTTGGGGGCGATGGCTCAAAACATCTCAAAGAACTGTCCCTCCATTACTAATGTTTGGCTTTAAAACATTATCTCTTGTTATAGGTTAAATTGTGTTACCTTTAAATTGTGTTAATAGGTGTGACTAATAGAATACAGCAGAACAGATGTCACACCAATTTCTGGCAGGACCTCAATGACCCAACAGATTTTACTTCCTGCCCCTTTCGAGTGTTTATTCTGGAGATGCTGCCATGCTGTGAGAAATCCATGCCATGTGTTGGAGCCACAGGTAGGTGCTCTGGTTCATAGCCCCGGTGAGCCACCAGCCAGTGCTGTGGCCAATGTGAGTGTGCCATCTTGGACGTCCAGCCCAGCTGAGCCTTCAGATGGCACCAGTCCCAGCCACCATATAAAAGATCCTGAGAGAAGGATCCACTGAGCCCAATCAACCCCCACAAACACGAGAGATGTGTTCATTTCCTAAGGCTGCTTTACCTCAGTACCACGCAAACTGTGTGGCTTAAAACAAGTTCATTCTCTCACAAGTTCTAGACAATGAAAGCCTAAATCCCACTGAAACCTCTAGGGGAGGGTCCTTCCTTATCTCTTCCAGCTTCAGGTAGCCCCAGACATTCCTTGACTCAATGGCAGCACAACTCCCATCTCTGCCTCTATTTCACCTGGCCTTCTTCCCTCTGGGCATCTCTGTTCAAAAGTCCTTCTTAGGAGAACACCTGATAATTGGATGACCTCAACTTGATGACCTCTGCAAAGGTCCTAGTTTCAAATAAGTTACATTCTTAGGTACCGGGTGATTGGGGCATGTCTCTTGGGGCGGGGACACAATTTAACCTATAACAAGAGGTAATAATAAATTGTTGTAAGTCTTTTCGTTTTAGAGAAGTTTGTTCTGCAGCAAGAGGAACCAGAACACTGGCTGACATTCTTTCAGTGCATACCTGGTACACCAGGGACATAAGCTGTCTCAAAGAAAGCCAGTCTATGTTTCAAAAGTGGATATGCAAATAATTGACATGTAAATAGGAGTTTGTTTGACCTGGTTTTAGTACAGTTGTTTTATTTGTTTCTCTCCTTCTGGCATTTTCTTCATTAATCTCAATGTACTTTTGCAAAATTCAAGGTCTTTATTCTAAGCCTATTCTACGTGAGGAGTAATGGCTGGGAGCCAGAAGACATTTGTGTCTGTCCTTGACTAGTTGTGTGACCTCAAGCACATCAACTAGCCTCTCTGTGTGTCAGTGCCATTCATTCAACAACCATTTATTAGGATTCTGTAATAGGTTGGGGGAAGGGGATAAACAGTTCATACTGCCCAGCCTCTCATTTTACAGATCAGGAAGCTGAGCCCTGGGTGCTTAAGGGATCTGCCAGTTAGAAAGTAGCTGTATGCTGATAGTATTCATCTGTAAAATGATGGGTTTGGAACAAATTTTCTCAAAGCCTCTTTCCAGTCATTAAACTGATTCTGATTCTAAAACCATAAATCTACATTTTACTCATTTTAAATTTTTAAAAATTTTATTTGATTCAGCTGACTACATTTCTGAGACTCAGAAATAGTGACAGCAATATTATGTCACCACAATTTCCTTTACTTTGATACTTATGAATTACAAAGCCAGTGAATAAAAAGTTTCATCCAACCATCAGAAGCTAAAACGGTTTTTTTTGTACTTTCGGTTTGCATGACTTTGACGATCCTGTTTTTACTAATAATCTTAACTCTGTCTGCATACTTATAAAATCCCCTAGAATACATCATCATGGCAAAGCTGAATCATGAGGCTCATCTGAGAAGAGCTCAGCCCTGAAAAGTGCACTCACTGCCTGATTTAATAGACAAAAACAATTATATATGACTAACATGCAAAAAAATTAGGTGACTATATGAGTATACTCATATATTATTTATATATTTATGTATGCCATATGTGACGGCTGACTGGAAGGTATCCAGCCAAGTAATATGAAAAATAGAGGCATTTATGGCTGGTTATTTTTCCAGATAGCCCTTGTATGTATCATAAACTCATATTTATACGTGGGTATGTTCAGATAGTATTTTCTTTGAAAATAGGAAATCGCAAATGTTGTGTGGATTTGCGTTTGGATGGACAGACTGTGGATTCAGCTTCCAATTATGCCTGGTATCAGAGTACACAGACTTAAGTCATCTACAGGAACGTTTGTTGAATGACTTGCTTTTGGAAATGAAAGGCACACTGTATGAGATGTAAGTTCGATAGCGACACAAAGCATGTGCTGGGTAAAAAGACATTTTTATTGTATAATGTATCATGAGAAGACCTGGGTATGTGAGATGGTCACAGTTTAAGACTATGTTCTGCCACGGTAGCGAAACCTGATCATATGAATTAAAATGAAAAAGTCACAGAATGAGAAAGTGCTCGCTGTGCAGTCAGGGCCCTGTATCAACCATCACCCATTTTAACTGTTGAGAGTCTGTGCCAGGAGCATGCAGGGAGGCAAACAGCACTATTTCATTGTTCCAGGACAATCATTGGCTTCTCTCTCTATTCCCAAATACTTGTTAAATGCATTTTTATAGCATTTGACCCATGTGTCATCATAACTAGTTTACAATTCATGTTCTGTTCAAGCTGTGAATGTCGGTGGAAGAGAAATTATGTCTTAGCTGTCTTCGTGGACTCAGGATCTGCCGGTGCCTCAGGTACGGTAGGTGGTTAGCGAGCCATGTTCCTCTAGTGCCTCCACTAATAGCAGCAAAGATGCTGTGGGTGATGCAGGCGTCAAGAGGCAGCTGAAATTGTGTGGATTTGGAACAGAACAGATTTTTCCTCCCAGGCAGCTACTGGTAGTTAAAATTTATTATTCATTCATAGCTATGAATCCATCAATCCCTGTGTCCAGGATGGTGACTTCCAGCCTCTGGACTGTTCAGTGAGGTGCTTGTTACCCATGGCGCCCCCGAGCTGCAGCCTGGAGCACAGCCATCTCCGTAGAGCTCCTGCAGCTCACTCAGAATACAAACTGAGAGCAGCCTCCATGGGTCCCTCTCCACAGCTTCCACAAAACCCAGAGTGTGACTCGTACATAGCGATTATGAAAGAGCGGGAACTGTTCTCAAGAAAAAGGGTTTTGGAAGCAGAGATCATATTGGGCCTCTGTTGGGGCAGACCTTGGGTGTCATGCGACAAGGGCCCTTTTGCCCTGATGGAAGGGGCTGCCACCAGCTTTGCCCCTGCTTCTAGCTACATCTGCTGTAAGAGCTTCAGTTCCTGATGGACCAGACCCAGGACATGGGGACCACAGCCACCCTTCACTTCTCTCCCTGTTCCTAGAACAGGAACACATGAGGGCCTGTGTTTTATCTCCCCAGAGCCAGGTCAGCAGTGCCAGGGGCCAGGTGTGTGGCCCTGCCTCTCCAGGTTTGGACAGGAGGACAGAAGCCAGCTGGACAGTGACTTTTTAAGGTGGAGTTGGAATTTGTTGGGTGAGATCCTTCCTCATAGTTCCTGCCAAAGCCTGAGCTGGCTACTCTGTGGCTGCCTCAGAAACTTTTTCACAAATTGTCTTTTCTCTTCCTTTCTGATCATTTTTGCCAGAAGAAATGGGAACCTGGTTCTGCTTTTCAAACAGCTTCGGTGCTCCTAAAATGTTCACTTTGTACCAGGTGGCAAATTATATGGGGGTGGTGGTGGTATCTTCTTTCTCTCCTGGTTTCCTTTCCCACTGCTTTATATTTCTAGTAAGAGTCCAATAAATACTGGCCAAAAGTGATTCATCACATTTGCATAGTACTTTTCATTTTACAAAGCAGTTTCATTTAATCTTCTCAGGAGACGTAGGCCCTGCCTTTCACTCATTCACAAGTGTGACAGCGGAAAGTGTCTGGTGAGCCACACTCTTCTCTAAGAAGCAAGAGAAAATGTGAGGGCCTCAGGCCCCATCATAGAAATGAAAAGATTTGAGATGGAGCAACGCTCTGAGGTTCTCAGTAAGTGACCTGGGGCTGAGTCCTCCTACAGAGGAATTTGAGAGAACTAACCTAAGGTGTAGTATTGGGTGCAACTGTGGGTCAGGCATTTTTGAAACCAACTGTGTACATTTAATCCTCACAGTAGCCTTATGAACAGGAAAGTCTTCCCGTTTCACAGATGGGAACATGGTGGCCCAGAGATATTAACCAGCTTTCTTAGGTCTCACTCAGCTAGGAAGTGACAAGCTGGGCTTCAAGACCCAGTCTATCTGCAGAGAATAATTTAATGTTTCTTTTGATTCTATCTCTAAGCTCCATTTTCCTGTGCTGGTTCTAGCATACTATTATGCAGAGGCCTCACAAACTTCAAGGATTATATCATTCTGGTTGTGATTTACTGGGTCAGAGTTCAAAGTAAGTACTGTAGAGCGCCCTTTTCAGTCTGTCGTCTGTGGACCAGGTTCCAAAAATGTTACTGTTAGGTAGGGAGCTGGGCATGAGCAACAGAAGGAACAGAAGGTAGTACAATCGGTGGTTTGCACCACCCGGGTCAGCTCCCCAGGGACCACCCAGGGCCAACCTCCAGGGACTAATTTTGTGATTAGAACATCACTATAAAAGGGAAGTCAAATCTAACCAGAATTACCTGGTTTTTGATTCCTGGGCATTAAAGCTTGCCCTTGGCTTACCCTTAGCCTCATTATAATGTAATTATAATAAGTAAGCATTGCGGTTTTGCCCCCTCCCCCCCACACACACACATTTGTGGTTTTATTCTGTAAGCATTCTGGGTAAGGGCATATGCAGAAAAAAACTGTCATATGACCTACACATGTCAATCAAATTACCTAAGTCCATACATATGCCAATCAAATGACCAAAGTCACACTCGCAGAGCTGGCTCAGGGTCAGCAGTAAAACTTAAGCCCCACACCTTTTGCGGGGGCCTTTGCCCCTCTAGACTTGGCTTATTTCTCTCTTGAAACATTATAATAAAGCTTTACTCCGCTTTCCTTTTTCACTCATCTGTAATTCTTTATTGCATCAGTGGAAAGAACCGAGCTCCTCCCCACCTGTGTAAGGTAACATTGCCAGTTTGCCAAGAGATAAATACAAAAACTGAGATAACCACTTAAAAATTTGTAAGGCAAGGTTTTTCAACATCAGCACTATTGAGATCTTTAGCCATAAAATTCCTTAGTGTCAAGGGCTGGCCCTGAAATTTTGTTTGTCTTTGTTTTCTAATTTCATTTTTTCCAGTAATTTGTTTTTATTGATTTTATTAAAGTAGCAGTCTGCAAGGCACTGGGGAAATAGAAAGCAAAACAAAGCTGGTCTTTTACCATTAGTGTTTGAAGAGCCCTGTTTGGAAGAAGAATACAACTAGACTCCCAAAATCCTGTCAGGTTTCTGGTCTGTCTTGACCAGTAGGTGTGGTTCGTGAACCTAAACACAGCCTTTTAACCTTTCAAGTTGTTTTTTCAGCATGCGGCACAGGCAAATGGCACAAAACTGAAAGGTACAACCCCAGTGTCATGGATCCCACTTAGGGTTACTAGCTTCCGGTCATGCATACCCCAGTCTGTGCAGATGGACAGGCGTTCATGTCCTCTTCCTCTCCCCTTGATGGCAGGCTTTTCAGAGTGGCAGATTTTTTGCCATTTCAGGCCGTAGATCCCTGTTCACACACGCAGCAAGCAGTTTGGATGCATGACTCTACAATTATTAATATAATACTTGCAATCTCTTGGCAATACTATTTTTATTGTCCAATTGTTCATGTCATCAACTTCAGCTCCACATATTAATGTAGCTTTCTCTGATTACAGAAGAAACGTATGCTTATTATAAAAATTCAAACATCGCTGAAATATGTAACTCCAAATGTAAAAATACCTTATATTCTAACTCTGCCTTGCTCCTCATCATAACCATTGTGAAATTAGTCTTCCAGAGTTTTACATGTTTGTGTGTATGCCTATAAATATATATATATATACATTTTTTTAAACAAATGGGATCATGCTGTATATTTTGTCCTATAACTATTATCCTTAGATATTAAAGGTTACATACAAAATTCCAGACAAAGGTTTCTGATATGAAAACAAGAACAAGTCACAAGAATCTATTTATAAAGCAAAGAATTACTGAGAACACATATCTCTCCAGATTTTAGAAATGTGAAAATGCATCGATGTGTAGCTATATGGCAGTGTATTTATTTCCTTGAAGTTCACCCAAAAGGATTGTTCTTATGCAGTATTTATTAAAATGTATGTTTTCTGCCTAACATTATTAAACAAAACAAATATTTCCCTGGACCAGCCTAACCATCTTATTAACTGTAAATTACATTATGTGAAATGCAATCAATATTCTTCTGGGATGCAATGTTCCTAACATATAATTCTAAACCACATTATACATGTGGAAGACTGCATAAGATTTAACAGGCTTTGTCTTGTCTAGCTATTGTTCAGATTTCTTGATCTAAACCCTGCCATCTAAACTGAGCATTAATTATCATGGGGGGGGGGGGCAGAGAAAATGTCATTTTTTAAAAACCCACCATGACAATCACAGGTAAAGAAATGGCACTTTCAGGTTTGGATACCCATTCCTTCAAAAAATACGTTTTGAGCATGTTTTATATTCTGTCCCCTAAGCTGGGTGCTATTGGTGATGCAAAGATGGTTAAAATGTAGTCTCTGCCCTGGCACAGATTGCTTAGGAGGTGGTTTCTCTCTTTAAGAAAGGATATATACTTTAAAACATGCTACTATTTGGTGATTTAAGCTCAAGTACTAGATCTCAGGCAAGCGTTTTTGCTGCTTAGGTGCATATGAATACCCTCTTCTCAGTGTAGACATTCCTCACCTAACACAATAGAATTTTTAAGTTTCCTTAAAGTGAATTTCTGATAAATGAATTCTTCCATTATAAAATTGGATAGGATTTCTGGAAAAAAAAAAAGGAACAAACAAACACTGTTTGAATGTAAGAAAATTATAATTAAAACACAGGCATCTAAGAATCTCATATGCTGAAAATACACGCTTAACAGTGTACAGCATTTAGCAAGTACTCAATAAATTTTCAGTGTCAAATTAACATATTAATGATAATAATATCAGCCATATTTAAAAAATTCTCCTTTGTCCATGAAAGGTTTATCTACTCAGTAAGTCTGATTCAGAAAGCGTCAACACAACCATCAGCACAAAGGGAAACATCTAACTTTATTCCAAAACCCTAACAGTAACTGCGCATCTCCTTCACATCCTTGTCCTACTGGAGGTATTGTAGTTTCTGGAACTTTAGGATTTAAGTTCTACTTTGCCCTCAAATCTCCATACATATTGAGCTGTATCTCCAAAGCTGTTTTTATAGGTTTTGCTTTACTTCTAGAATTTCTTTCATCTTACCAATTTATTAAGTAAAGAGATAAGTACAGATAGTTGATTAGTTTCCTAAGACTACAAAATCTAATATCTAATCCTTAATATGAGTGGTCTGATTTCTAAAAACATACCTATCTCCTTACTAATCTGGAGAATCTGACCCAACAAACACCACCATTCCTCTCACTGGGGAGGCAGCACCAAGATATTTGAAATTTTCCCTGATGATGGCATCTCCAGGTGATTACAGACAACCATGGTTGCATACAGACTGATAGAAAATATGCCCTTATGGGTACAGATGCATTTAAAATGACTGGAAGTGCTGAATTTAAGATGTTGCACCTTTTAAGCAAATTTTAAAATTAATATTAAGTCTATAGTATATAGTGACTGAACCTTTTTTACTAGTTTTTAACTTTACCCATAACAACTTGTATGCTATCTCTATTCTTATTCCAGAACTTTGTTAAAAAGATAATTTTCATAATTCACCCAAATTCTACTTTTGATGTTAGGCCCCTGCGGAATAATGGCCTATTTGCTTTCTGACTCAGGTTGGTGCATGCCTGTCTGTCTGTCTGTCTGTCTCTCCCACCTCTTTTCCCTTCCTCCCTTCTGTTTAAGAAGTCTGTTCTTCCTGCTTCCAGCTCCGGATGGTAGTGATAGCCTAGCATTTCTCTAGCTTGCTCTGTTTTTCTTTCTATACTCACGTTTTATAGCATGTTTAAAAGCTTGTGTCCCATAGGTACATCAGAGGTCTGTGGGGAAAAATAGCCCTGTGAGTTCCACTAGTCACTAAAAGGAGAAAATCACTTAAACCACTGCTATATAATTCACCGTAACATTCAAATTTATAGGCTTTAGGTTACAAGGCATCATTTGTAGCAAGGGAAATCTGTAGCAGTCCTAGACAATCAACTGACAGTCTCATCACACCTAAATCTCAATCTCACATATACATTCAGCACACAAACATACACACACAACCTCACACACGTACACATAAACAATACTCTCATACACATACAAGACACTTAGCACACATGCAATCACTCAACTTATGAGGTTTTAAGCCTATAGGATTTCAAATGACATTGCCTGATATAGTAGCTTGGACTACTACAATTTATGGGCTGGCAAAACCCACAAATGAATTGCCTAAGTATTTTAATGGTAGTAAGCAGGCTGCTGCTGCAACTTCCTGCTGAGGTGTCACCCCCACTGGTCACTTCCTCGGGATGTCTCTCTCCCCTGTAATTGTCCAGGGTTGATCCCCATCTGGTACTAGGTCTTCCCTTCAGAACTTTTCTGATGCACCCAACACTATCACTTACCAAGGTCTCCATGCAATTTTTTTTAAAGAGAGGGAGAAGGGATAGGAAGTAAATCATTATAAGTTTGTTTTGGTGGGGAGGAAAGATGGAATCAAGCTCCAGCTTTCACATGTTGTTATGGGTTGCATTGTGTCTCCCAGAAAGTTATGTTGAAGTCCTAACCCGCAGTATCTCAGAATGTAATCTTATTTGGAAAGAGGATCTTTGCAAAGGTAATTAGTTAAGATGAGGTCATATTGGAGTAGGGTGGGCCCTTAATCCAACAAGACTGCATCCTTACAGGAGAGAGAAGACAGATACACAAGGGAAAGCCATATGATGATGGAGGCAGAGAGAGAGGAGGAGGTAGAGATTGGCGTGATACAGCCACAAGCCAAGGGTCACTGGCAACACCAGAAACTGGAAGAGGCAAGGAAAGACTCTACTCAGAACGTGGCCCTGGTGACTTCTTGACTTTAGACTTCCAGCCTCCAGGACTGTGGGACAATCAGGTTTTACGGTTTTAAGCCCCCCCAGTTTGTAGTACTTTATTACAGCAGCCCTAGGAGATTGATCCACATGTGGGAACTGGGGACACTGAATGTGTCCTCTCATCTTGCTGAGATTTTGTCACTGAATAAAATGGGCTATGAGCAGGACTGTGAGGAGTGCTGATAAGATGATTTGGGTAAAAAAAACCAAACAAACAAACTATAAAACTCTGATTATATTTTGTGTGTGTTTATTCTTTTATAAAACAAGCTAAGGAAGAGTGAGGTGATGATTAACTGTGTCGTTTGTCATTTAGAGTTTCCTGCCCAGGACAAATTTCCGCACACTCTGAGAACATCAACAAGTGGTCCTTGTGCCAAGGGTCCGATTACATCTTCAGGAAGAAATTGTGAAAGCAGCACATACTTTACTCCTCAATATGGAAGACCAAATGAGGACAGATTTGATTTCAGATAGCCCAAAACCAGAAAGTATCAACAGTCTATCTACCATGTTCCTCAGAAAAACTGACCTTTATCACTCTGTTTACTCGAGCTGCATTGGTGTTGATGTTTTGCCTTTCTTTAATTAATTAATTATCTATTTTTAATTCTTTTAAACTCCACAAGTAATTTGTGAATATATTCTTCATTTAAAAGATTCAAGCAATACTAGATAAATAGAAAAATAAGGTGAACCCCCCTCCCTCTTCCCACCCTCCTACTCAGTGTTAACCACTGGCAACAGCCTTCCTGCCTTGATGACTATTTTCCCTATGCATTTGCACACACGTACATGTATGTAAGCACATCGAGAGCATTACAAACAGTAATTGTCACTCCCTTTCTAACCCCAAACCTCCATAAGCCTATAGGCCTTCCTTCTCCTCTAAAACACGTTCTATATATACCATCTGAACATTTTCACAATATAACATCTCCCTGTAGTGCCTCTAAGAATTTTGCACTTACAGGATTTAAGTTGGGTGTTCAATAGAAAATATTTGTAAGTGCTACTTAAAAGCAACTTGTATTTAAGTTTAGGACACTTTCATTACCCAGTTGTGTACAATATAATACAGGTCCTACAACAAATGAAAGTGAATATTGTAGAGAAAAAGTTAAGCTGTACCTCTAAAGCCAATAACAATTAAGGTCCACATTTGCTATGAGAGGAAAATCCAAAATGCTCACGAATGCAGTTTCTATGTCATCACCATCGTGTGCAGAAGTTCAGCAATTAGTTAAAAGTTTCCAGACTGAGTATGGACTTAAGATTCTAAGCTACTTTGGGAGTTCCCTGGTGGTATAGTGGCTAGGCTTCAGCGCTGTCAATGCTGCAACCTGGGTTCGATTCCCAGCCAGGGAACTACCCACATTAAAAAAAAAAAAAAAAAAAAAAAGAGAGAGAGAGAGAGATTCTAAGCTACAAAGTGAACTTGGCATCAAAATAGTTCCCTCTTCACTTGGCATCTAAATAGTTCCCTCTTCACTTGAGGTCATGCCTCTCTTGCCTATCTGTGGGCTTGTAAACCTGGAGTCTTTTCTAAATCCTTTTTCCTTTGCTCTCTGCATGCAGCCCATCACCATTGCTCTTCCTGAACATGTTGGCTTCGACCTTCTTTTCCTTCCCCACCCCCAGCAGAAATAGAGGGTGGCTTTCTGGCCTCTCCCCTAAATTGTATCTGCTGTCTCCTGACCAGACTCACTGGCTCCAAGCCTTCCCTGCTCTCAGCTCTCTGGCAACCTGGTACTCTTAAAAACATGCAGCCCTAGGGGGTTCCCTGGTGGTGTAGTGGCTAGGCTTTGGAGCTCTCACCATCATAGACTGGGTTCGATACCCACTCAGAGAACCCAACAAGCAAACAAAAAAACCATGCAGGCCTCAATCTTGTCTGTCATGCCCTGTGAGATGAAGTGGGTTGGGCAGTTTTCTAGGGTGAAGATTTGACATATCACATTGAAGATGTGACATATCACCCAGTTCTCATGAGAAAAATGTAGCCATACCTTCAGGCACTCTGTGGGCCACCTTCTCACGGGCTGACTGAGTCCCTGGAAACCGTATGATGAGAGTAACTACTACAATTTTATGGGATGAGAGAGCCATAATTTTGCTGTATTCTCAAGGACATCCTAGACACACACATTCCCCCACACACACAAAAGCATAAGAACCACTGACTTGAAATACTAGAATCTCTTCTGAACTTTCACCCTGGGCCAGAGGTCAAGTTTAAATTGGCTCTTCAGGAGTTCCCTGGTGGTGTAGTGACTTAAGGCTTTGGCGCTGGCGTTGTCAATGCTGCGGCCTGGGTTCGATTCCCAGCCAGGGAACTACCCACATACAAAATAATAATAATAAATAAATAAATAAATAAGCTCTTCATTCATTCACTCATTAGAATAAAGATGACAGAGCCATGCACTGCATAGGATCAGAACTCCAGGATCAATCTACATCTCAGGGTAGATCACTGATGAGCACATACCTGTGCAGCCAAGGCTCCTTGAGCAAATGCCATGGTTGAACTACGGTTATGACCTTGGCTTTTTATTGTCAGCTTGCTTTCAGGACTACATTGCTGACAGAAGCTAAGGTGACACATATAGATTTTTGGTGGAATGACATAACACTTGCCCATGAAACTGTTGGAGAATCACTGAGTCTTCCTAGGTCATGACAGCTGGCAACACATCACCTTTCACTAAAACTCAGCTCCTCCTCAATACCTCCTGTAATGGCTGAATGGTGCCCTCAACTCCCTAAAAATATTTCCACTCAGAACCTGTAATGTGACCTTATTTGAAAAAAGAGTATTTAGAGATATAATTAAGAATCTCAAGATGATTAAACTATTGTCAATCATCATGAGATTCTTAATTATATCTCTAAACACTCCTTTTTCAATAAGGGAGAAGAGGGAGGGGTGGGAGAGGATGGGGGGAAGCTAAATATAAGGTGATGGAAAGAGAAGTCACACTGGGTGGTGAACTTACTATACAACAAGTTGACAATGCACTGTAGAATTGTACACTTGGAACCTATGTAATCCTTGCTAACAGATGTCACCCCAATAAGTCTAACAATTTAAAAAAATGTGAGGAAAAAAAGGGATCTCAAGATGAGATGCCCTTGGATTAGAATGAGCCCAAAATCCAGTGACAAGCATCCTTATAAGGGTGGAGAGGCGATGTGAGGACAGAGGCAGAGACTGGAGAGCTACATCTACAAGCCAAGGAATGCTAAGGGTTGCTGGCGGCCACCAGGAGCTGGGAGAGAGACATGAAATGGGCTCCCTCAGAGCCTCTGGAAAGAACCACCCCTGCCAAAACCTTGATTTCAGACTTCTAGCCTCCAGGGCTGTAAGAGAACACATTTCTATTCTCAGAAGCCACGCACTTAATGGCAACTCGTTATGGCAGCCCTAGCAAATGAATGCATTCCTACTTCTGTATGTGTACCATGATTCTCCTTGCTTCCGTGTTTGCCACTCTTCGGTCTATTCTCAGCATACCAGCATTCTTCTGCTGAAAGCCCTGGATGGCTTCCTCTCCTGGTACTCTCGCCGTGGTTACCTCTCCCTTAGCAGGGCACGCTTCCATGGCCAGTAACCAGAAAGCTCACTTTCTGACCCACTCAGCTGTTTATCTAGAAATCCCCTCTGTGAGGCCTCCCCTGACCACCCTGTTTCACACTGCACCTGACACACTCCCTAGTTGCCTCCCTGCTTAATTTTTCACTATAACATCTGCTACCATCTAACATGCCATGTATTATAGTTACTTATTTTACATGTCTCCCCCTCACCCCATTAGACTATAAGTTCTATGAGGGTAGTAAGCACTGGAAACATTTCTGTTGAATGAATAAATGATGATTTAAATATAGGTGCTATGGGAGTTCCCTGGTGGTGTAGTGGCTTAAGGCTTCCGCGCTGGTGCTGTCAGTGCTGCGGCCTGGGTTCGATTCCCAGCCAGGGAGCTACCCACATACCAAAAAGCAAAATAAATAAATAAATAAATATAGGTGCTCAATGCATTTCTGTTGAATGAATGAATGAAATGATGACGTTTATTCAGTGCAACTCTTGGCATCACCTTTAACTCTTCTATCTCAAGTCTCACTCCCCACATCCGAATTCATCCAGACTTTCTGATTCCTTATACCTGATGTCCTCCAATCTATCCCTTCCTCCTTTTGGTCACTACTACCACCACCATTTTGCCCAGTGGCCCATGAATTAGCTTCCTAAATAGTCTCCCTGTCTTGGTTCTTCCCTCTGTACACTCTAAATTGCCACTGTCATGTTAATGTTCTTAAGAACAGCACTTTGATAATACCTCACCCCCAAACAAACAAACAAACAAAAAAGGAAAAAACCACAATGGCTCTGAAAGATGAGATTATGAATGATGATTATCTTCCTCTTCATAGCTTTCTGTTAAGTTTTTTACACTAAAGGTATACTCTTTTTATTACAAAAAAGTGATAAACACTAAAACTCCCAAACAGTTCTCTCTTGCCTACATGGAGGCCCTCTGCAGTGTGGCACCCACTGTCTGATGTCCTCACCTTCCACTTCTTCCCTTCTGAAGGGGCTGCACTCTCTCTGCACTGACCACACTGAACTCTGACCACACTTCAATGAGAGAGTCTCCCTCGCACCCCATGAAAGGAAACCAGATGGACTTCCAAGGCATGAGGGGTTACAGACGTGGTCAGATGAAAGAAATGTGTTAAAGTCGCAAATCTGACCAAGCAAGAGTCCCCTAAGGCATATACTCAAGTCTCAGTTACATTACTCACTGCCCCATTCTAGAATTCCTTCCCCTCACTCTATTATTCTTAACTTGAATTTGGAATGTTGCACTGATTTTTCTCATTGCTTGCTTTCTTGATGCTGGTACAGTCATTCTGCTTTACTATTTAATAAGTCATAGGAAATCTAAAATGCGAGCTCTCCTCTGATCATAAATGAAACTGATTTTTAAAAACTGTTTGGATTCACTAGAAATAACTGCCTTTTAACACTTGTCTGAACTCCTACCTAATTATGTTTAGGGCTTTGGGCTAGAAAGCAAATTGCATTATTTTCAGAAGTATATACTTACAGAACCATTTGTAATTCCTTCAAAGCAATCTTTGCAAGTCACTACTGGAATACATAATGTTATAAATTCTATTAGATCATAGAATTACAGGGCTGGAAGTGATCTAGAGCATTGGTTCCCAGAAGGTGGTACACATATCCCTGGACCATTCAGGGGTATGCAAAAAATAATCAGTAATGGTGAAAAAACAAGTAAAAAAAATGCAAAACATTAGTTGTGGGATAATAAATGTTAAGTTTGAATCACTGTTAATGGAGACACTTCAAAATTAGATCACATTAGTGAATGATGATTGGTGAGGGTGTGGCTATGAACCCTTCCCCCAAACCACTCTTCTATCAATCATTACACAGTTTCAGAACAATCCATTTGCAACATTTGTAGAACCTCCTCAAACATCTAAATACATTCCATAGCCAGACTGTTTTGATCCATTTATTGACTGAGTAAAAGTAAGTACAGTTGTCTTTAATCATGATTCTTTGCAAGTGGTTTTTTAATTTAATGTTTAACATAATTTCAGTTATTATTGTCAGTGACTTTTAAGCATGTCAGTTATGGATCAGTGGTTGAAAACAGGAATGGTTAAAAAACCAAAGCCTGATACAGATAATAAATGATCTCCAAGTAGTTCCCAACACATGTCTGCAGCTATTTTATACCCACACTGGGAGATAGTAAAATGGTATGTGCCTCAGATACAATACCACAGAAAAGGTAATACTCTAAAGAGTATATTAAATTTTGGTTTTCATTTGCAGGGGATAATGAATTTCCTACGCCTTTGTGTGTTGTGTGTGGGGAAATATTATCCAATGGTTGCATGAAACCCTCTCTACTCATGTGACATTTAGAAACTAAACATCGTATGTATAAAAAAACAAAGAAATACATTATTTTTGGCATTTAGAAAAGCATTCAACTGTTACTTTATACATGATTTCAAGGAAAAAAATGGGAATGCAATTGAGGCTTCATACTGTATTGCTTACTGCATAGCTAAATGTGGTAAAAAAAAATACACAATAGCTGAAGATTTAATTTCTCCTAATATTAAGGATACTGTTTTTTGTATGTTTGGGGAAGAACATGTTCATGAAATCAATGCTATCTCTTTTTGAAACAATACAAATTCTCAATTAAGTCAGGAAATGTCTGACAATGTTGAAGCTGCAGTAGTAGATAGAGTTAAAAAAAGTAAGTTCTTTTCTATCCAGGTTGATGCAAGTGTAGATCTTAAAGATTTATCTATTTTGCTCATCATTGCAAGGTACTTGATAGGAAATGAAATTGAGGAAAACCTGTCGCTTTGTGACCCATTGACAGCATACCACAGGTGAAAATATTTTTAATGCAATCAATGGTAATTTCTTTGAAAAGGACATTAGTTGGTTGAACTGTTGTCATATGTGCACTGATGGAGGCAAGCCTATGACAGCTGTTTCATAGGCCTATGTGGCCAAATTAAATAAGTAGCTCTCCATGTACCATGGAGTCACTGCTGCATTCATAGACAAAGTTACATCCAAGCCTCTTCCTAGTGAACTGAAAGATGTTCTTGATGAGGCTGTAAAAGTTGTAAATTAATTAAGTCACAATTACGAACCCCCAGATTGTTTAAAGTGCTGTGTGAAAAAATGAACAACATTCATAGCACATTGCTTTTGCATTGGAGGTGAGGTGGCCATCTTGTGGCAAAGTACTTACACAGCTGTTTGAACTTAGACATGAATTCCAGGTATTCTTTGAACACTGTCATTTCTCTCTTGCTCCAAAGTTTCAGGACAGTGATTGGCTTAAAGTCTTGCATATTTATCATATATTTTTCTAGAAATAAACAAACTCAACTTGGGACCTCAAAACAGCTCAATCGCTACATTCAAAGTAACTGACAAAGTTGAGTCAATGATTGAAAAAGTGGACTTTTGGGAAGCATGTATTAAGAGTTTTTGAAACTCTGCACAACTTCTTATTTGAGAATGACTTGCACCTCTCCCCAAATATGAAAAAGAATATTGTAAGTCACTTGGAGATTGCAGATCTCTTCCATGAAGACTTCTTCAAAGAAGCTAAACCATCAATGAAAAAGAGAAGTTAATCTAACTTGCAACCGATTCTTCTTTAAATTTTGATTTTAAAAGAAAGCATCTCATTACCTTTTGGGTGGATGTCAGTGAGAAATATGAACAGCTCAGTGGGAAAGCATTCAAATACCTCTTACACTAATAGTGAACTAATGGAGAGAAATTTTTTTTCTTACACCTTTGTAAAAAATAAGGACCACAACAAGCTTAATGCAAGTCCCACTTTAAGACTCTACTTTGCATCTTTTGAGCCTGATTTTAAGAAACTAAGTGCATCAAAGCAAGTTTAACAATCTCACTAACAATGTTTCAATTGGCTAGTGATCTGCATAACAATTATTACAGACTTTTCAGATAACACAAATAAATATTAATAATAAATTAAAAGTTTGTTAAATACTTGATCATCATTATCAGTATTTAACTGTTACAAATATTCTAAAATTAAATCTGTGATTTGTGCTTTAAGGTAGTAATTTTTTTCCCCAACTTATTACCTTATTTCCAGTATTTTACATTAAGATAGGCACTGAACAAAAGTGTCAGTATTTAAAAACAGCTATTTTAAAAACAAGGGGTACAATTTATAGAAAGAGGTTTAAAAGGAGTACATGAGTGAAAAAAGTTTGGGAACCACTGATCTAGAGAACTGACAGATCATAGATCTGACAGATCCCCACCAACTTCAAAACCATATCTGAACTAGGCCAGAAAATAAATGACCAAATGTACTTGTTTGAAAATTCCTTTCTGCTTCCATCTCCCCGAGGTGTAAAAATATTTTCATGTAGAATGGGACCAAATCCATAAACATTTAAATTAAAAAAGGGAATTGGAAAAGAATTTTCAAGTGCAGGGCTCCATGATAATTTGCCTTATTATGCACATCTGTAAAAATCACATGTAAGTAAACACTCTGAGGCCAGCCCCAGCCTTTCCTAAGTTATCAGACAGAGTAGCCACCAGGAGCCAAATCTAGTCAACTGAGTTGACCCCACTCAATTCCCATGCCAAAAGCTAGCAGAAAAAAGAGACTTTTTTTTTTTTTTAATTTTGAGGGGAGAGCATGTATGCAGTCCCCCACTACCATGAATTATGCAGTCGAGTTTCTCACATTTGGGGAAATCACAGGGGTCAGCACATTCGGAGTGCAATGGATAAACCTCACCCTGGGAAAACCACCTTCGTGATCATGGTATCTCCCCTGCCAGGTAAGTATGAGAGAGACATAACTTGGGAGATGCAACAAAATGGCGGTATGAGAGGGACCTCCAAAAAAACTCTTCTGGAGATTACAACTGATAAAACACCTATACCTCAACCAAGGACCCTCTACACAACGCACAATCACAACCAAGAAAACCACTTGTCACATTAAAATACCTACAGGCTGCCAGATGGTTAAACAGAGAAAAAATAAAGGGAAGAGCTGGGACATGGCCACGAGGTCCCCACTTGGAACTCTACTGCTGAGGGAGGAAGGAAGAAGAAGGCAGCAGGAAAGCATTCTGGGCCTCACTCAATCTGTGGGACAGAGGAAAGGGGGCCCACAGCTGGGGCATGAGATACCATAACCCCCTCACTTTGGCCACAGGAGATGCAGACTGGTCCACAAAATGCAGCAGCTGGACTTCACTCTGGTTCTCAGGGGAGGGGGTGCAGCTGGGCAGTGAAGAACCTCAGCACAAACACTCTGACCATGAAGGAGAAGGAGAGAGGGGGCTTCATGCACATTTCTTAGCCCATAACCAGCATGATCTGAAACACCAGCATACAAGACTGACCCCAAGGCTCAGGGCAGAATCTGCACATGGGGCAAACCCAGAACAGAAAGGTGCAGTCATGCCCAAACTCCCTGCACGATACCTGGAGCCACAGGAAGAAAAAAGAGCCACAAATGCCCCTCTCTGACAGACCTCTGCCTGCCCAGTATCAGCAGTGAACACCAAAGAAACTACAACTGGTAGGGTCCAGAGAGGTTGCAAATATAAGAAACCAGAGAATTAAAAGAGCTCAAAGCAACAGTTATAAAAATGCTTAAGGAACTGAATGATCATTTTTCTTTCTTTTTTTTTTTTTTTTTTTTTTTTTTTTTTTTTTTTTTTTTTTTGTATGTGGGTAGTTCCCTGGTCGGGAATCAAACCCAGGCCGCAGTGTTGACAGTGCCAGCGCTGAAGCCTTAAGCCGCTACACCACCAGGGAACTCCTGAATAATAATTTCAACAGAGATATAGCAAGCATCAAAGAAGACACACAAACCATTATAAAGGATCAGAGAGAGATAATGACTACATTAACTGAAATGAAGAACGGAATAGAAGTCACCAAACTAGATAAAATAGAAGCACAAAGTAGTGATTTGCAGGAAAAGCCAGCAGAAAACACCCATTCAGAACGGATACATATGAGAATCCAGAAAAATGAGAATGGTTTGAGATTCCTCTGGGACAATTTTAAGCAGAAGAATATCAGAATCATAGGTGTACCAGAAGGGACAGAGTAAAAGCAAGGGATCAAGAAATTATTTGAAGAAATAATGAATGAAAATTGTCTTAACTTGGTGAAGGAAATAGACATACAAGTCCAGGATGCACAGAGAGTCCCAAACAAGATGATCCCAAACAATAACACACCAAGACACATCATAATTAAAATGGCAAAAGTTAAAGGAAAAGCGGGGAGTTCCCTGGTGGTGCAGTGGCTAAGACTTCAGTGCTGTGAACACTGTGGTCTGGGTTCGACTCCCAGCCAGGGAACAACCCACATAAAAAAAATTTAAAAAAGTTAAAGGAAAAGAGAAAATGCTAAAAACAGCAAGAGAAATGCAGGTAGTAACTTATAAAGGGACACACATTCAACTCTTATCTGATTTCTCACCAGAAACTTTACAGGTCAGAAGAGATTGGCAGAAAATACTCAACGTCATGAAAACCAAGGATCTACAACCAAGAAGAATGTATCCAGCAAAGCTAGCATTCAAAATTGAAGGACAGATAAAGAGCTTCTCAGATAAGGAAAAGTTAAAGAAATATATCACCACCAAACCAGTAAGTACTACAAAGAATGTGAGAGGAACTTCTTTAAGGTGTGGGGAGGGATGCGAGAGTGGGTAAAATAAGGGAAAGGGATGGGGAAATTTAGTTTGAGTGTTGACATAAAATTTAAAGCAACAAAGAAACAAAACTCATGGACACAGTAATTCAGTAGTTACCTGAGGGGAAGAGGGGAAGGGGTGGGGGAGAAGAGACAGGGACACAAATATATGGTGATAGAAAGAGAACTGACTCTGGGTGATGAACACATAATACAACATATAGAAGATGTAATGTAGAATTGTGCACCTGAGACCCATGTAATTTTTACTAATTAATGTCACCCCAATAAATTTTAAAAAAAGAAGAGACATAATTTGTTACATTTATATTAAAATAATGGCTTCTTATTACCAAGGTCAGACCCATTCTAACTTGGGCAGATGCTAAGAAGCATTGTTTATAGGGTAAGGGGAAGTCAGACCCGATCCCAAAGTGAAATATATATTAGAAGGTTCAGCCTCACCTTCTCTGCTACCATTCTCCCCATCCCAAGCTCCCATGCTTGCTTTCCACCTTTGTCCTCATAGACCCTTCTACCACCCTGCAGTTAGAGGAACTAGATACGTGTATTCATCATTCATTCATTCAGCCCGTGGTCTTTGAGCACCTCACTGCACCAAGTACTTCACATGATGTTCTCTCTTCTAACTTTCACAACATGACTCTGATGTGGGTACTGCAATGATTACCATTCAACTCATAAAGGAAATGAGGCATAGAGAAGTTCAGCAACTTGCCCAAGGTCACAAAGCTTTTAAGTCATAGATGGAGCAGAGATCTGCACCCAGAAAGTCTAGCTTCCAGGTCTCGACACCCTTTGAGGGCTCCCCCTGCCCTATGTTCCTGGTTCCCCTCCACAACACCCTTGAGACTGGCCATGGCTTGCTCAGTGTCTGTGTTCTGTACAGAATGAACTCTGCTGAGCAGAGCCTGTGTTTTGTCTTGGGGGCTCCCTGTCTCCTGAGGCCTGAGTCAGGAGGCCTTCAACAAATGCTTTTGAATTAATAGAAAAGGTAAAATAAAAATTAAAAAAAAAACAAAAAACAAAACAAAACAAAAAAAACCTCTTACACTTATGTAACTCAGAATTTCTGAAACAAAATTATCCACAGAATTCTTTTCTCATTGAGTCCGCCAAAATCTGTGGAACCTCATGGGGGAAAGTGGATCCAGCCCACGTCTCTCATTTCACAGAAAACTCTGAGGCCCAGAATGGTGAAAGAACTATCCAAAGTTAAAGGCTCGCTTTAATGTTAGCATTCAGGTGCCCGCTCCATCTTTTAAGGATTGTGGCCCTGGGAGAAGTTGTTTATTTTCTCTGACTTAACTACCTGGTAGAGTTGTTTTGAGGGTGAAATGAGATAACACTAGCAAAGCTCTTCACACAGTGCTTGGCAGGGCAGTAAATCTCAATAAAACATTGGCTTATTACTCGTTTGCCCCAGAATACTAGCAGGTGGCACTTGGTGGCTACGGTGTTTACCCTGAGATAACTCAGATTGCATAGCATTCAATAATAGCATTCCTATTTGTAAAAAAATTATTAAATACTGATCATTATGCACATTTCTCTTACATTAGAATTAGAGACAAGTTCTATTTAGAAATAACTCCAAGAACAGTTTTTATATTTTATTTTCACCTTGAAAACCAGATTTGCTTCAGCCTCAAACAGTGGGTTTATGTAAAATTACGTGAACGCGGCAGCGAGCTTCACCTTTTTTTTCCCTAAATGGAAAATGGGTTTTAAAGAGAGCCAACTTAACTTGGGCACTGAGGACCTAGAACTAAGACCAGTTCTATGAAAAGCTAGGGCTAAACTCCTTTCCCCACCACACACCTCATTAACCTCTTTGATCGGTACTTGTCCTGACATTTCATGTTATTTTCTTTAGGTCACTAGGGGAAGAAAAAAACTTTTCCTCTACCTTCTCATGTTCAGTGTCTGGGAGCCTGTGAATTAAGCCAACAAATGACAGAGTAGTAAAAAAGAAAGCAGAGTTTATTTACGTATGTAGTCCTCATACATGCAGGAGTGATCAATGATGAGTAACCCAAAGGGGTAGTTAGAAATTGGAGCTGATAATACCTATCTTAGCTGGGAAAGGAGGGGAGAGAAAAGGCTACTGTGGGAAGAATAAATGGGTTTCTTTAGGAAAGACAAATGGATTTTCAGAACAAACAGAGATAAGAAAGTTTGTGATAATGGCCCTCTGTACAGATTTGAGTCATCTTTCCTGTCTTCTTCAGGGCCATAAAACTTCCCCTGAGAGGGCATTTATGAGTAGACCCACCCTGAAGAGGGAACTTATGGCAGCCGTATTTCCCAGAAGTTGCTGTATTTGGTCAGATAAGGGAAACTCCAAGAAGGCTTTCATCTGTTGAATCTCAATTGCTTTTAGCTCAAAATAATTTTATGACAAAGTGGCATATTTTGGGGTAATATTAATATATCCCAATTCACTTCAGACCCAACAAGCATTACAAAGGCGGTGGCGGGGGGAGGGAAACGGATGTGTTCTACCAACTTCTAAAGATAAAATACTAGTAATGTAATATAAATGAGATGACGTAAAGTGTAAATTATTATCCAAACTACAATGATTAGTATTATATAAATTCCCACCTTAGTCAAAGGACAAAATCCCAAAATTTATTAAGGATGTCACTAGAGCAATTATCTACCTTCAAAATAAAGCATTTGTTCAGTTTTCATTTCAACAAACAAGCACTGCAATCAGAATAAAATCTCTTTATTTAAAAAATAAAATTAAATAAATAAAATACAACTTTCCTAATAACTTTTTGTTTGTTTGTTTTATGTGGGTAATTCCCTGGCTGGGAATCGAGCCCAGGCCACAGCGTTGATAGCGCGGAAGCCTTAGCCATTACACCACCAGGGAACTCCAACCTTCCTAATAACTTTCTTAATCTACTGCCTTTCCTAAATTATATGTATTTTTAAAAATTACTCTGTCAGCTAGCTTAGATTTTAGAAATCTTTCTGCTTTTTCTACTACCATTTTCTCTAGGATAGTTTTTAAATGCCTTTTCTTAAATTTGAGGTTTTCTCTATTTTTCTGAAATTCTTAACCCAGTTTCAGTATTCCCCAATTTCCCAAGTTTTTCTCACTCATCACAATAGGCAATTAAGAAGCTAGGTCAAGCCTTTTTCTGAACAATTTCCTGGTTTTGTCTTTACAGTAAGGAAGAACAATAAGTTACTAGAAAAACCTAAGAAATATGTTGAATAAGAGTTTTCACTTAAGTGCAAGAAATCTATGAAATAGATAAAGGTAACATTCCCCCCAAAGGAATTTTTTAATTAAAAAAAAAAGCAAAACTATCCTTAGAAAATATTTAGAGATGCCAATATTCCAAATGGCTTATTTTATTACATCTATTTCATATTTTAGTTTCTGGGGAGTAATTTGTATTTGACATATAGAACCAAGCTTCATCCTCACATCCTCAGTCAAAACCCTGTCCCTTAAGGAAAATAACTTCATGTTTTGTTGGCAGTGTCTTTTGTATGACAGATACTTAAATGTGGGCAATCTCCTCTCATTTTGTCTGTAGACTTCCATTATAAATATTTAAAGCTTCGAAAGGTCACCAGTGGTTTGCATATCCCCCGTTCTTGAAATACTCCAGAGCCCTGCGATGGGTTGAAAAAAGATAGATGAGTGTAACTTATGGGTGACTTAAACTGCTGAAGAACTCCTTTTTAGCACACAATGGTTTTCCTGGGCGTTATCTACATTAATGGAGGGAAAGAGGGAGCTTGCGGGGACCACCTGTTTGACTCTCGCTGACTTACTATTAATCCCTAACCAGCAGCGAAGTGAGGACGGACGATCGGAATTTCTGGGGAGGTGGATCTCCTTGGAAGCCTAAAGGGGGTCCACCGGGCCAGCGCCGGAGGAGGGGCAGACGGGAGCGCGCCTTCTCCTTCCCGGCCCCGGCCACGCGCTCTGCCACGCACTCCTGGAACTGACGTGAGAGTGAGCAGGACAGCGCGCTGCTCTCCTACCAGAGTGGGGCGCCTGACTGGTTTTCCTCACCCTTCAGCGCCCGCCGCGGGGAAGGCCGGGCGTGGGCTGCCAGCCGTGGCAGGCTGTCCTCAACCAGACCAACGCGCCACTCCGAGCCCTCGCGTCTGCCAGGCGCCCACCAGCCTTACTTTCATATTTAGCGAGGAACTACCCACAATGCATTTGTAAAAAATGAAATGCAAAAACGGTACGTGGTTAACATAACTTTTACAAAGACTGCTTTAAAAAGAGCGACTCTTTTGTTTACATTGTATTTAATCGGGAAGGTGCACTCATCTTATTTTTTTTATGGTTGTGACATAGCCACAAAAAATCTACTTAGAAAAGTATGTCAATAGGGACTATAAATAGTCAAGAGACTTATCTTCACTTGCACTTGGTCCCAAGACTGTGGGTTATTGTAAAGCTCAGGGGAGTTCTGCCTCTTATCCGATCACCCGCAGCATTAGGTTCTCACGGGAACAGTGAACCCTGATGTGAACTGAGCACGCGAGAGATCTAAGTTGCGCGCTCCTTTGAGAATCTAATGCGAAACGGGTAGTGAAAAGGTGGGGGACTGCTGATTAACATTGTCTCCCGCTACAACCGTTCTTGACTGGCTCTGTGTTTTGCCTTAATCAGGGTGGTAATTTGCAGTGTTTACATAAATTAATCAAAATGCATATGAAAGTAACTTTTAGCTTATGACTTGAAAGCAAAAGACATTCAGAATAGCCTACCCATTGGTTGTAGTTTTTTCCAGTAAAATTTCACAGTAGCTGTTAGGCACTAGCCTTCCAAAAAACTTACACAAAAAGAACAGTTTTGTTTTAATTAGTTTAAACTTACTAAATTGTATTCAGTTTTTATAAATCTTGTAATGAAGATTGTTAATTCAATGCATTTCTCATAAACCAGGTGGAAGAGAGAAAACCAATTTAAGAAGCTCCTTTCAAAGATGCATATAGCATGATCTCACATGTATATACATATATCTGTGTATGTATATACAAGGGCTGTCTGGAAAAAATCCAACCACAATTGCCTCTATTTTTCATATTATATGGCTGGATACTTTCCAGACAGCCCTCATATAAACATGTGTGTGTGAGTGTGAGCCTCGTGATGGCCTTGTTGCTTTTTTTTAAAAATACTTTTTCATGAATAAACAGTTTCTATGTTCAAGGATCCATGTTATCAGCTATGGACTGAATCTACATTGGTTTCACAAGTTGTGCAAGCTTGAAGACACTAAATTTCTGATCTTCAAGCTGCTGCAGCCAAGCTTTCAACAATTCCAAACTGCTAGGGATATCCACGAAACAGCAGGACAGAGGATTGCTAGAGAACCTGACCACTTTGACGAGTTCCCAGATGACTAGTCATGGAACCCTATTGTTTGAAAATGGTTACTTGATTTATATATATTTGTGCATTACTTAGCAATATAAATAATTGCACACAGGGACTGTTTTGATTCAAGTGTACATCTTTTAATCCCTAAGAACCTGAATTCAAAAAAGATTCCACGTATCCATGAGCTAACCCTTGGGTTCTTTTTCTTTTTCCATCCATTACATAGTGGCATAAACACCATTTGAACAAAGAGATTGTCAACAAATATTTACTGGCCCCTCCTATTGACAAGCACGATGGCAAGGAAGACACAAGAGAAATGACTTCTGGACCTGAGTAGCTGAGTAAATAATGAGATTTACTTGTCACTGTGTTTCTCTCTAAAGTACAAAGTTACACCAAAGTATGATGTAAGGTCCCTGAAGCACAGTTTAGAAATGAGGAACTTCAGACTGGAGAAGTTGGGCAGCTCACCCAAAGATGCACAGTTGGGAGAAGTGACCCAACCAGGACTCAGCTCCAGTTTTCTGATGCCAAGCACAACGCCTCTGTCTCCCCTGACAAAAATAAATTTTTTTGGTGGATGTACAAAAATTATATTCAGCTTAAGGAATTCCCAAGGAAAGGGAGAGATTGTTCATGACTTAAAGAGCTCTTATTTCATTTTAAAGAAAATTATAAGCATAGTCCAATTTATAGGATAGGTTACTCAGTTTGTGAAAATGACAGAAGAAAAAAAATTACATAATATAATAATATATAAAGAATGCTAATGGTGAAAGAATATATTTCCAAGAAAAGAACATCGGCAATTTGGGGCTGACAACTGCTGGTGGGAAATCTGTGCCACTGTCCTGTGCTGGCATCAGTCTCACAGCTAAGAGGTTGGTTGGGGAAAACTGCAGGGGGTGGGGAGGGCAGAGGGACCCTTACAGCAAGGGACAGTAGTCTCCACGAGGTCCCACAGAGTCACTTCACCACAGGGAAGGGGCAGTGGGAGCATCTGGCACAATCTCTGCTTTAGTGTTGCTTTCCTTGAAATAACCTGTCACATGCCTCCTCCGGGAGGTGATAAGCAGGAGACCCAGGAGGGGTGAGGTCACATGCTTGTTCCGGCACACAGTAGATTCTCAATGGATAGCCTTGACTAGATGAAAAAAACTTTCTACAGCATAGGTGCTGTCAAGATACAGTGACTTAACTGCAAGTGTCTTGGTCTAAATGTCAACTTTGGGGAAAAGTCCTGAGTCCCTAGGGAAGGTTGATATGTTAAAACCAAAAGGTTGGTGTCATCTTGCTATGGACTGATTGTGTCCCCCCAAATTCATATATTGAAGCCCGAATCCCCCATATGATGGTATTTGTAGGTGGGGCCTTTGGGAGGGGATTAGGTCATGAGGGTGGACACAGGGAAAAGAGACTGCAAACACTGAGAGCCATTACAGGGAATCAGATTGCCAACACCCTAATACTATTGGACTTCCATCCTCCATAACGTGAGAAATAAATGTTTGTTGTCTAAGCCACCCAGTCTATGGTAGCTTGTTATTGTAGCCTGAGACTTCATCACATTCCATTTTTGTCACTTACTAGTACTATGATCACAAGTTAGTATTTTGAGGATCAGTTTTCTCATTATTAAAATGGATATAATAAATGAAAAATGTGTGGTAAGATCCTTGAAATTGGTCTTGGCAATGATTTTTTAAATTTGACACCAAAGCAAAAAATGAACAAGCAAGAGTACATCAAACTGAAAAGCTTCTGCGCAGCAAAGGAAACAAATCAACAAAATGAAAAAGCAACCTACGAACAGGAAAAACCATTTGCAAAGACTATAACACTTAAGGGGTCAATATCCAAAATATATAAAGAACTCATACAATTCAATATCAAACAAACAATTAAAAATGGGCAGAGGATCTGAATAGATATTTTTCCAAAGAAGACATACAGGGGGGTTCCCTGGTGGTGTAGTGGCTAGGCTTCAGTACTCTCAATGCCATAGCCTGGGTTCGATTCCCAGCCAGGGAACCACCCCACTCAAAAAAAACATACAGATGGTCAACAGGTACATGAAAAGATGTTCAACATCACTCATCAGGGAACTGCAAGTCAAAATCACAATGAGATGTCACCTCACACCTGTCAGAATGGCCATTACCAAAAAGACAAGAGAACCCTTGTGCACTGTTGACAGGATTGCAAATTGGTGCAGCCAATTGGTGGAAACAGTATGGAGGTTCCTCAAAAAATTAAAAATAGAATTAACCATGTGTTCAGCAATTTAATTTCTGGACATTTACCCAAAGGAAACAAAAACACTTACTAGAAAACATATCTGCACCCCACATTTATAACAGCATTGTTTATAATAGCCAAGACATGAAAACAACCCGTGTCCACTGATGAATGAATGGATAAAGAAAATGTGGTAAATATATGCAACGGAATATATTCAGTCATAAAAAAGAAGGAAGTCTTGCCATTTGTGACAACACAGATGGACCTTGAGGGCATTATGTCAAGTGAAATAAGTCCGAGAAAGACAAATACCATATGATCTCATTTATATGTGGAATCATAAAAAACAAGCAAACAAGCAAACACCAAAGACCAAACAAACAAAAAACTGGAATTCACTGGTACAAAGAACCAAGTGGTGGTTGTCAGAGGCAAGGGGTAGGGAGTGGGCAAAATAGGTGAAGGTGACCAAAAGGTACAAACTTATAAATTAGTCATGGGGATGTAATATATAGCATGGTGACTAAAGTTATAAAATTGCATTATGTATCTGAAAGTTGCTAAGAAAGTAGATCTTGGAAGTTATAAGAAAAATATTTGTAACTATGTGAAGTGATGAATGTTAACTAGACTTACAGTAGTGATCATGTTGATACAAATATCAAATCATTATGCTGTACACCTGAAACAAGTATGTTATATGTCAGTTATATCTCAATTAAAAAAAGAGCAAATGGTTAAATAATACATGGTATCACCTCATACAATGATAAGGAGAGTAAATGGTTACATTTAGCACAGTCCCAATCAACATGAACTCAATTGATGCTATTTGACTACGATAGTGATCATTATTCTCACTTGCTCTTTATTTCATAGACATCATACATTCTCTGTAGCATGGAGTGGCACTGTTTTGGCAGAAGCAATATTATTGGACTGCGCTGATGATTCTGGGGACAGATAGGAAACTTGTACCTCACCTGCCTCCTCACTGACCAGCTCCTGATTTCTCAAGTTCCTCAAGGGTGTCAGTTTCTCCACCCTTGGCCAATCTCACTGTCTCATCCACCAACTCTGTTTTCCTTCACTGGGCTTGGGACCTAAGGAATCTCATGGTTGTACTATCCAGACCTGAGAACTCTGCCTGGTGAACGCCCTGAGCGAGCACCAGAGGTCTACAATAAAGGGTTGTCCTGGGAACTGGGTTTCTACATAGATACCAAGAAAAGAAATGCAAGAAAACATCCACGGTGACTCTTAATCATACAGTACTCACTGATAGCCTGCGAACCACGCCATTTTTGAGCTCTGAAGCTTCAAGAATGATAAGTATGGTGGCCATACAAGTCAGGACGGTGGGCACAGCCATCACGGTAATAATGCCTCCTGTGGGTCCCTTACAATCATTTGGGCCCAGAGGTGCTCTCATTCCCATTGTACAAAGGAAGAAATTGAGACCTAGAGAGATGAAATGCTTGCTTACAGCAAGGAGTAGCAGAATGGGGACAAACACCAGATGCAAAGCTGGGCTCAGGGCCCTTCCCACCCCACCCCACTCCACCCCGTGCAAGTGGGGACCTGCCAGAGAAGGGTGTATCCCCTGAATGGGGCAACAGGTTTGGGCAGAAAGAGACGAGTCCAGAGGAGCGAGAAATACGGTTTAAAAATGGAAAAAAAGCTCCTGCCAGGGTCAACCTGCCCAAACCAGACACATAAAGCGCGCCTGTTTCGGTCTGGGGCTGTGCTGCTGCCTTACCTGACACCAGAAGATTCTGCAGAATTGATCACCTCCCCAGGAGGGGGAAGAGCCCAGG